>CAUYLG010003870.1:0-33317 GCA_963573385.1 Cacajao melanocephalus
TGTTCTCACTGTTCAACACCCACTTATGAGTGAGAACATGTGGTGTTTGGTTTTCTGTTCTTGTGTCAGTTTGCTGAGAATGATGGTTTCCAGTTTTATCCATGTCCCTGCAAAGAACATTAACTCATCCTTTTTTATGGCTGCATAGTATTCCATGGTGTGTATGTGCCACATTTTCTTTATCCAGTCTATCATTGATGGGCATTTTGGTTGGTTCCAAGTTTTTGCTATTGTGAACAGTGCCGCAATAAACATACATGTGTGTGCGTCTTTATAACAGAATGATTTATACTCCTTTGGGGATATACCCAAGTAATGAGATTGCTGGGTCAAATGGTATTTCTATTTCTAGATCCTTGAGGAATCGCCACACTGTCTTCCACATGGTTGAATTAATTTACACTCCTACCAACAGCGTAAAAGCATTCCTATTTCTCCACATCCTCTCCAGCATCTGTTGTCTCCTGATTTTTTTAATGATCGCCATCCTAACTGGTGTGAGGTGGTATCTCAATGCGGTTTTGATTTGCATTTCTCTAATGACCAGTGATGATGATCTTTTCATCATATGTTTGTTGGCTGCATAAATGTCTTCTTTTGAGAAGTGTTTGTTCATATCCTTTGCCCACTTTTTGATGGAGTTGTTTTTTTTCTTGTAAATGTGTTTAAGTTCTTTGTAGATTCTGGATATTAGCCCTTTGTCTGATGGATAGATTGCAAAATGTTTTTCCCATTCTGTTGGTTGCCAGTTTACTATATTGATAGTTTCTTTTGCTGTGCAGAAGCTCTTAATTAGATCCCATTTGTCTATTTTGGTTTTTGTTGACATTGCTTGTGGTGTTTTAGTCATGAAATCCTTACCCATGCCTGTGTCCTGAATGTTACTACCTAGGTATTTGTCTAGAGTTTTTGTGGTATTAGGTCTCATGTTTAAATCTTTAATCCATCTAGAGTTAATTTTTGTATAAGGTGTAAGGAAGGGATCCAGCTTCAGCTTTCTGCATTTGGCTAGACAGTTTTCCCAACAGCATTTATTAAATAGGGAATCCTTTCCCTATTGCTTGTTTTTGTCAGGTTTGTCAAAGATCTGATGGTTGTAGATGTGTGGTGTTATTTATGAGGCCTCTGTTCTGTTCTATTCATTTATATCTCTGTTTTGGTACAAGTACCATGCTGTTTTGATTACAGTAGCCTTGTGATATAGTTTGAAGTCAGGTAGCATGATGCCTCCAGCTTTATTTTATTTATTTATTTTTTGCTTAGGATTATCTTGGCTATGCAGGCTCTTTTTTGGTTCCATATGAAGTTTAAGCTTTTTTTTCTCAATTCTACGAAGAAAGTCATTGGTAGCTTGATGGGGATAGCATTGAATCTAAATTACATTGGGTAGTATGGCCACTTTCATGATATTGATTCTTCCTAACCATGAACATGGAATGTTTTTCCATCTGTTTGTGTCCTTTCTTATTTCCTGGAGCAGTGGTTTGTAGTCCTCCTTGAAGAGGTCCTTCACATCCCTGGTTAGTTGTATTCCTAGGTATTTTATTCTCTTTGTAGCAACTGTGAATTGGAGTTCACTCATGATTTGGCTCTGTTTGTCTATTATTAGTGTATAGGAATGCTTGCCATTTTTGGACATTGACTTTGTATCCTGAGACTTTTCTGAAGTTGCTTAACAGCTTAAGGAGATTTTGGGCTGAGATGATGAGGTTTTTTAAATATACAATCATGTCATCTGCAAACAGGTACAATTTGGCATCCTCTCTTCCTATTTGAATACGCTTTATTTCTTTCTCTTGCCTGATGGCCCTAGCCAGAACTTCCAAAACTATGTTGAATAGGAGTGGTGAGAGAGGGTATCCTTTTCTTGTGCCAGTTTTCAAAGGGAATGCTTCCAGCTTTTGCCCATTCAGTGTGATATTGGCTGTGGGTTTGTCATAAGTAGCTCTTATTATTTTGAGATACGATCCATCAATACCTAGTTTATTGAGAGTTTTTAGCATAAAGAGCTGTTGAATTTTGTTGAAGGCCTTCTCTGCATCTATTGAGATAATCATGTGGTTTCTGTTGGTTCTGTTTATATGATGGATTGCATTTATAGATTTGTGGATGTTGAACCAGCCTTGCATCCCTGGGATGAAGCTGACTTGATCGTGATGAATAAGATTTTTGATATGCTGTTGGGTTCAGTTTGCCAGTATTTTATTGAAGATTTTTGCACCAATGTTCATCATGGATATTGGCCTGAAATTTTCTTTTTTAGTTGTGTCTCTGCCAGATTTTGGTATCAGGATGATGTTGGTCTCATAGAATGAGTTAGGGAGGATTCCCTCTTTTCGTATTGTTTGGAATAGTTTCAGACAGATTGGTACCAGCTCCTGTTTGTACCTCTGGTAGAATTCAGCTATGAACCCATCTGGTCCTGGACTTTTTTTTTTGGTTGGTAGGCTAATAATTGCTGCCTCAACATCAGACCTTGTTACTGGCTATTCAGGAATTCAACTTCTTCCTGGTTTAGTCTTGGGTGGGTGTAAGTCTCTAGGAATTTATCCATTTCTTCTAGATTTACTGGCTTATTTGTGTAGAGGTGTTTGTAGTAATCTCTGATGGTAGTTTGCATTTCTGTGAGATCGGTGGTGATATCCCCTTTAACATTTTTTATTGCATCTATTTGATTCTTCTCTCTTTTCTTTTTTATTAGTCTGGCTAGCAGTCTATCTATTTTGTTGATCTTTTCAAAAAGCCAGCTCCTAGGTTTATTGATTTTTTTGAAGGGTTTTTTGTGTCTCTTATCTCCTTCAGTTCTCCTCTGATCTTAGTTATTTCTTGCCTTCTGCTAGCTTTGAATTTATTTGATTTTGCTCCTCTAGTTCTTTTAATCGTGAAATTAGGGCATCTATTTTATACCTTTCCTTGCTTCTCTGGCGGGCATTTACTGCTATAAATTTCCCAGTAGACACTGTTTAAATGTGTCTCAGAGATTCTGGTATGTTGTGTCTTCATTCTTATTGGTTTCGAAGAACATCTTTATTTATGCCTTCATTTCATTATTTATCCAGTAGTCATCGAGGAGCAGGTTGTTTAGTTTCCATGTAGTTGTGCAGTTTTGAGTGAGTTTCTTTTTCCTGAGTTCTGATTTGATTACACTGTGGTCTGAGAGACTGTTATGATTTCTATTCTTTTGCATTTGTGGAGGAGTGTTTTACTTCCAATTATGTGATCAATTTTAGAATAAGTGTGATGTGATGAGAAGAATGTATATTCTGTGCTTTTGGGGTGGAGAGTTCTGTAGATGTCTACTAGGTCTGCTTGGTCAGCAGAGGGGACTGACTATTAGAAGGAAAACCAACAAACAGAAAAAAAATAACTTCAACATCAACAGAAAGGATGTCCACTCAGAAACCCCATCTAAAAGTCACCAACTTCAAAGACCAAAGGTAGATAAATCCACCAAAATGGTAAGGAATGAGCATAAGAAGGCTGAAATCGCTAAAAGCCAGAATGCCTCTTCTCCAAGGGGTCACAACTACTCACCAGCAAGAGAACAAAACTGGATGGAGAATAAGTTTGACAAATTGACAGGAGCAGGCTTCAGAAGGTGTGTAATAACAAACTTCTCCAGATGTGAAATTCTGGCTTGAAAGTTCTTTTCTTTAAGGATGTTGAATATTGGCCCCCATTCCCTTCTAGCTTGTAGGGTTTCTGCTGAGAGATCCACTGTGAGTCTGACGGTCTTTCCTTTGTGAGTGACTCGACCTTTCTCTCTGGCTGCCCTTACGATTTTTTCCTTCATTTCAACCCTGGTAAATCTGACAATTATGTGTCTTGGGGTTCCTCTTCTTGAGGAATATCTTTGTGGTGTTCTCTGTATTTCCTGGATTTGAATGTTGCTCTTGTTAGGAGGGGAGGGGAGGGGAGGGACAGCGAGGGGGGATGGGGAGGATGAGGAGGGATAACACTGGGAGAAATGCCTGATGTAGGTGATGGAGCGGGAGATGGAGACAGCAAACCACCGTGGCATATATGTACCTATGCAACAATCCCGCAGGATGTGCACATGTACCCTAGAGCCCAAATACAATAAAACAAACAAACAAACAAACAAAAACAAAACAAACTTATTCGAGCTAAAGGAGCATGTTCTAACCCAATGCAAGGAAACTTAGAACCTTGAAAAAAGGTTTGACAAAAGCTAACTAGAATAACCAGTGTAGAGAAGAACATAAATGACTTAATGAAGCTAAAAAACACACCACGAGAACTTCATGAAGCATACACAGGTTTTAGTAGTGGAATCGATCAAGCGGAAAAAGGATATCAGAGATTGAAGATCAACTCAATAAAAAAAATGAGAAGGCAAGATTAGGGAAAAAAGAGTGAAAAGAAATGAACAAAGCCTCCAAGAAATTTAGGTTTATGTGTAAAGACCAAATCTATGTTTGATAGGTGTACCTGAAAGTTACGGGGAGAACGAAACAAAGTTGGAAAAGACTCTTCAGGATAGTATCCAGGAGAACTTCCCCAACCTAGCAAGGCAGGCCAACATTCAAATACAGGAAATGCACAGAACATCACAAAGGTATCCTTAAGAAGGGCAACCCCAAGGCACATAATTGTCAGATTCACCAGGACTACAATGAAAAAAAAATTGCTAAGGGCAGCCAGAGAGAAAGGTCAGGTTATCCACAAAGGAAAGCCCATCAGACTCAGCAGATCTCTTGGCAAAAACCTTATAAGCCAGTAGAGAGTGGAGGCCAATATTCAACAACCTAAAAGAAAAGAATTTTCTACCCAGAATTTCATATCCAGGCAAACAAAACTTCATAAGCGAAGGAGAAACAAAATCCTTTACAGACAAGCAACTGCTGAGAGATTTTGTAACCACCAGGTCTGCCCTACAACAGCTCCTGAAGGAAGCACTAAACATGGAAAGAAATAACCCATACCAGCCACTCCAAAACCTTACTGAACTGTGAAGACCATTGACACTATGAATAAACTGCACCAACTAACTGGCAAAACAGCCAGCTAGCATCAAAATGGCAGGATCAAATTCACACATAACAGTATTAATCTTAAATGCAAATGGGCTACCTGCCACAATCAAAAGACAGACTGGCAAATTGGATAAAAGGTCAAAACCCATCGGTGTGCTGTATCCAAGAAACCCATCTCACGTGTAAGGGCACACATAGGCTCAAAATAAAGGGATGGAGGAAGATCTACCAAGCAAATGGAGAGAGAGGAAAAAAAAGCAGGGGTTGCAATCCTAGTCTCTGATAAAACAGACTTTAAGCCAACAAAGATCAAAAGAGACAAAGAAGGGCATTACATAATGGTAAAGGGATCAATGCAACAAGAAGAGCTAACTGTCCTAAGTATATATGCACCCAATACAGGAGCACCCAGATACATAAAGCAAGTTCTTAATGATGTACAAAGAGACTTAGACTCCCACACAATAATAGTGGGAGACTTTAACACCCCACTGTCAATACTAGACAGATCAGCGAGACAGAAAATTAACAAGGATATCCAGGACTTGAACTCAGATCTGGACCAAGCAGTTTAAGGTTTTTCTTTTCCATCCAAGCACAATCTTTTGAAAAATAAAATGGAAAAAAATAAAAAGTATCTGAATCAAAGTATCAATACTTATATGATCCTGACAAAGTTGCAAAAACATCTGGAGCTGGAGTTTTCTTTGGTATAAAATGAAATGAGAAATCTTGTGTGGCCCACCTATAGCGATTGTTAGATAGATTAAAGTAATGAAGGTGAGAGTTTTATAAGCTACTATATAATTGTAAGGGCTTACTACTTTCAGCTGTATTTACTTTATTATAAATAATATCTGCTAATTTTATCTTTTTCTTTCAGGACGGGAGTTTTAAAGGGAAAAAAGGGAGGGATGATTTGAGAGAAGTTACATGATTTAGTTGTCAAGGGGGCAGATCTGGGCATTCATCTAACTGGGAGATACTGGGATAAACCCAACAGACAGGGAGGGTAGGCAACTGCAGGTGACAATAAATTAGTCACCTTGTAGCATTCCAGGAGAAAGCCCTGGGCCACATGGTGTCCAAAAAGTACCAAATTCAGGTAACTTCACTTATTCATTCATCTATCAATTTATTCATTCAAAAAACGTGTAACCAGCTTTTGCTTTGTGCTCAACACTGAGAGAGTTGAATAAAACAGTCTCACAAAGTGGTAGCAGAGACAGCCTAATAGATCACCCATTTCAGCATAATGTGGCAAAGCTGTGATAGAGGTAGCAAGGCTACGAAAGGAGCACAGGGGAGGAGCATCTATATTGGATTAGGAAGCTCCAGAAAGGTTTCTTGGAAGAGGTGATGCTTGAGCTGAATTTAGAAGGATGAATAAGTCTTAGATGACGTGGGGGTGGAGAGAGCATTTTCCTGGAAGAGGGAACAATATGTGCAAAGACTTGGAAGCCTAAAGTGCCTGTCGTATTTTAAGGAAGAAGTAATTTCAAATGACTGCTTTGAAAGTGTGTGATGGGTGGTAGGGGTGGGTTTGAGGAAAGGTGTGTGCAAAGGTGGATAACAGAGCAATAAGGGATGGTTTAGCCAAAACTTCTGAACTTGATCCTGAAAGCTTCGTGAAACCTAAAAACAGTCACAGTGACACGGCCAGAATGACATTTCAGAAAGAGGTCAGAATTGATAGGAGGAGTTCCGCTTGGAGGCAGGAAGCTCAGTTAGAGTCTGAGCAATAGCAGTAAGGGCATGAACTAAGGCATCCTGGTCACCAGGATGGGAAGCAGGGAGTAGACCTAACAGAATCTGCAGAAGTTGAAAATACAGAGCTCTGTGACTGGGTATGATAAGTGTGACAAATCAGCATGCTTCCCAGAAACTAAACTGTACAGATAATTTGGGTTTAGTCACTTGCCGCTTTTACTTAACTGTTTCTTTACCTCACTGGGAGGGTAGGTATCTGCTACCAGTCCAGCTACTTTCAGCTTCTGGGCGAGGAACCTAGCATCATCTGCAGCTCCATTCAGTTAAATAGAAAACCAATCCCAACATCCATCATGCTCAAGCCATTATTTGCTTTAAGAAATTGAGCTCATTTAAATCAGACTTTCACAGCATGGAAGTTTCCAATTTCTCAGTCTTTGCACGGCCTGGATTCCTTGCCAGGCTTCCCTCCCCCCAAACCCCCAGAGCAGTCAGTGGTGACCAAAAGCAGCCTTCTCCACAGGGTCATCCTCTCCAGCTTATATTTCCCTCTCCCAGTCACACGTGCCATCCTCTGTCGGAAGTGACAGATGATATTTTGGTCTTGGGATTTCCTCTTTGGAGTCTGTCTGTCACTTCTCCAGTCTGTGATGAATGCATTCTCAAGAGCTTAAAGGCTGTTTGACTAGAGCTGAGGCGTCTATTTTAGGTTGAGAATTGCTGACATCCAGGAGCATTTTTTTTAATAGAAAGAATGAGTATTAGAAAGAGATGCCCTATTCTCTTTTATGTAGCAATATTTCTGTGCTACCTAGTGATCAAGGATGGCATGATGCATTTTAGAATCCGCCAGTTATGGCCCAAGGTTGATTATTAAAATGGCCACAATTTCTTCCTCTTCCAGTATACATGCCCTTGCAATGTGATTTTGCAGTTCCTTCCATCGAGAAAGGAAGTTCCTCTTTTTCTCAGGGCATTGGCAAGAATGGGAGTTTTCACAGAAAAGAAGGGAGGAATTATTTGGGAAAAGTTATGTGATTTACTTGGTATATTACTCAGGGAAGGCAGGTCTGGATATGTGTTTAAGGGGTAGACTGTACTAGATCAACCCCAAAGACAGAGTTGAAAAGTTGCTGGGAAAAATAATTGCCTTGTAATTCTCTAGAAGACAGTCCTGTGCCACAAAATGTCCAAAAAAAAAAAAAAATCAAGTGCAAATAACTTCATTTATTCATTAACCCATTCAAAAATATTTAGCCAGATTTTAATTTGTGTCTTTCAGGCATTACAAGAACTGAGGCAGGTCAATAATCACCATTTTGAGTATAATGTGGCAACCCTAGGTGAGATTAGCTGAGCCCACCCCAGCCCATGTCATAGGAACCACCTACCAGAATCATTAATTATTATAAAGTTATGTTTTTAAGCCTCTAAGTTTTGAGTGGTTCATTAAATAGCAAAAGATAACTGCAGCATAATCTAAATCTAGAGGATCATTATTTTGGTCTTTATTTCTCTGGAAAGCTGCTTACAGATCCCCTGAAATAGGTTAGACCAAAATGTAAGGTAAACATGTTCCATGTGATAGAGTGAAAGAAGAAGATTTCAAGAAAGCAAAGAAAAATGCTTGGTCTATCACTGTTTGGAATATAGAACACAACCAGGATTAATTTTGTGAGGGTATACAAGGAAGGCTAGACCCCAATAACCTTTAGAATTTACAAACTTATGAATATAACTAAAGATATTCCTTTAATTTTTTATTGCCCTAAGTAACAATTGATTTGGTGATTTTTGTTTCCTTTTTATTAAAATTTTTTAGCTCATCAAAACCTTACACTAAGCTTATTTATCATAGAAAAAAATTACCTTTCAGTTTCTCCTGGGTAATCTGCAAATTCTACACATTTTACTAAAATGAACCATGGGGTGTCTGAGACAGTGTGAAACTTTCAAAGGTCCTTTTCGAGAATAAATTATAAAATATGAGCATAAAACAGCAACTATTATGATAAATCTATGGACCTAGGACTCTGCTTACGGCTCAAAAGTCATTAGCTCATTCAGTTATTTCATCTACTCACATGAGGTCAAAACCACCCTCATTAATGATTTTCCTTATAAAGTAACTGAGGCTTAGAGACCTCCCTAAGGCCTAAGTCATCAAGAGGCAGCTGTGGCATCCGAGGGTGCTAGACTTTGTATGCCTTCCTCCAAGCCATCACTTTGTAGTGCTGTGTTTGGTTGGCATTGAATCCACACTCTGCCATTTCTCCCCATTATTGCTTGCAGGCTGGCCATTCAACTTTTCTGCATTTCTGTTCCTTCTTCTATATCAAGAAGGTAACAATATACAGAAGCAGAAACTGAGGGCTAAAAATGCCATTTTATATTAATGTATTAATAGATATGAAAGCTCTTTAAGAAAGTAAAACACTTCCTTATCCACAGCAGGAAGTTTGTTTTTGTTTCTACAAAGACTGTCAAAGCAAGAAGTCTGAGGGCAGATCGCGGTAGGTCTCCACATTCCTGTGTCTCTTCTGCCTCTCTCTACACTAAATCTGAAGGATGTTCTATAAAGATGCATGTCTTGAACGATTCCTAGTCCTGGTCCACTAGACTGAGCCCCAAACACTTTCAACCCTAACAGAAAACAAACCCTTTGCCTAGAAGCTCAGGAACACCGAGTGATCTGTCATTGCCCTTTGAGAGAGGCAGAAGCTGGTAACAACAAGGATATGTTTTATGAATGACAGGGAAGGCGAAATGTCTGTGAAGATAAATGGTATTTATTAGGTGAGAAGGATTAGGAAACTCACAAATGTGGTCAATGTATACAGCAGGAGGTAGTCGCTGCCTTTGTGCTTCCTGAAGAATGCAAATGTGCTTCAGGATCATGTTAGATGAGGTGGGTGTTCAGAGGAAATGTTGTTTTTTGTTGTTGTTGTTGTTGTTGTTTTTATTTGGTCTAGATATGGGATTTGTTCCTTGTGTGGTCCCAAGTAGTCCCAACCACACAGACACACAAGCATGCTGACACACATGCAGATACAGGTACATAGACACATACAAGCACACATACCGACCCATGCCCATATCACAAAAGATGCACTTAAGCAGTATTCTTCTATTTTTAAAAATATTTAACAAATATTGCAGAAGGAAAATCAATAGATAATATCAGTAGGCAAAATGAATTCTCAATTCCTTAACAAGGAAGAAGGGAAATTGTATAAAATGTTGACATCAGTCCCAAGGCCAGTGATGAGGGTTGCCCCGCTGGTCTCATAAATCCCATGTAACAAGACAGAGATTACCAGTCATAAAGCATTTCGTTCTCACATGGTGTAATTTCCATAAACACGGCATATAAAGAACACAACGTTGAATGCTAACTCAGGCCATTGGGGAAGAGTCAAATGTTAATAAAGAAGGTTTGATTGTCAAATTGAAGTTTTAAAACTTGTCTCAAAAGGATGTTACAAAACTGCTATAAAGAAATAAATACACACACATATGTGTGTGTGTCTGTAAATACATATATGAATAATTACTTTTCCTCCAGTATTTCTCATCAGCAGGAATCTAGACTGCTGAGTAAGGAGGGACATGATCCTTGCATTCACAGAGGCATTAACTGTTCTTTTGTGTGTCCTAAATAATGTCATTGACATGCCTTTTACCCAGCCATACCCATGAACTGCTGGTGTACATTCAAGCTTACTGGATAATTTTAGTCCACATCACCAAAGCCATCTTCTAGCAAATGATTGTCTTTGTAATTGAGAGAACTTGCATCAGTGTTCCATACCCATAAATAAGAGGAAACTCTCTACTCTAAGGGGAAGTAAAGTTCATTTTCTAAGTCTGTTATCTCTGAGTGTTTTAACCCCTTGCCATCTCAGACAACTCCTAATATTCCAATCTCACTATGGCCTTGTGGATATTTAAACTTGAACCCTTCCTGGTTCTCTCTGAACCAGAAATACTGAAGCAGTGGTGACAACTTCGTTAAACTCCCTCTCCTTCACCTGCAGAGAGCTGTCTGCTGAGCCAAATGGGCAGCTGCAGAATCACGAACATCATGCCAAGAACAGATTTCTTAAGGAACTTTCTCCTGTGGGGAGAAACATCCCTCTTCCCTCCTTCCAAACCCCAACCCCCCAAAAAAAAATCAACTCTGCTTGCCTGCTTAACTTTTCTACCCATCTACCTAATCTGTTCCTTTACCATAAGTTCTGTGGCAAGAACAGGCACCTATTAGTTCGCTTAGGGTGAGCTCTCATGTTCCATAAGGGTCCCATAAAAAAATCAGTCGTAGCTGAGATTGTAACTAAACTTGGGTATTCAGGAGGTTTGGCAACCGACCTAAATCCCTCATGTAAACTAGCATTCCTCCTGCCCAACCCCATTCCCCAAATCTGCTATCACACGCATAAAACACCTGCCTATCTCATGGGGACACCTAGGTACCCTAGGTCTTAATAAGAGTTCCAGACAGCTGAGGTTGTACATATTTACTAATTGATTCATGCATTAATTCAACAGAAATTTATCTCTGGCACTGTGTAAGGTGCTATGAAGCTTCAAAGATAAAAATGATAATGCCTCTGGCCCCAGTGAGCTTTAAACTCTGACTGTGACTTGGGATTAGATTACACCTAAACTTTCCATGATAATATTTTCAAGGGCTCATTAAAAGTGGCGGGGGGTGGGGTGCGGGACATGGACCACTGATTTAAAGGAGGACAGATAAAATTGAAGGATTGGAAAATGGGGACTATTAGGGAAAGCTAAAGGAAGCACTATTATTTAGCACAGAAGGAAAAAGCTGAAGTGATGACTTAATAAGAGTATTTAAGTGTATAGAGGATGGAGTCCATTATGGTTCTATCATCCATGAATTTATCTAAAACCCTTTTTGAACCAAATTATCTTTTTTAAGTTTGTGCTAGCTCTTGGAGTAATGAGTTCCTTATGTGGACTGCCTGCTGTGTGAAATAACACATCCTTTTGTGTTTTCCGAAATTTCTTCTTCTAAGCTTATAGGAACTCCCATTAATTCCGAGTTTCAAGGATTTAGTGAGTAGGTCCTTCTGTTGCATGCCCTTTACCTGTACACTGCATGACCTTGCAGGCTTCTTTTATGTCCTTCCTCGAGCCTCTGTTTTTCTGAAGATTCTCTGTTTTTCCTTAAAGAAGAGACCATCAAAATTCATTATCAGATTAGCCACACATTTTCCTGAGATTTCTCTACCTCTAGTGTGTCTTTTAGGGGGTGTGCTAAAGCCAACACATCTGTCAATCAATACACTGTATTTCAATGATTTCAAAACATATTATTTCCCTCCCACATATTTTAACATCTCTAAAATGAAGATATGTCTTATAATCAAAGTTAAGAAAGCAATGTATCAAAATTTAATTGGCAACATGTTTTCTTTCTGAGTGGTAAAGATAATGGTGTGTTTTCACTTTCACTTTCAATCTCACAGAATACAGTGTTGGTATATTGTTCATCTTTTTTAGGGAGCAGTAGGTGCTAAGGCATAATGGTAATACTTATGAGATGCCTCAGGATTTTGCTAATTTGTGCATTTGTTCAATGTTAATCAGGTGCTTTTTTCCCCCACCAACATCTTTGTTGTTTAAGAGACCAAGGCAATTTCTCTGTTATTTATAAGTCTTAGTATAACACCAAATACCCATCAGTACTTAAATGATGCCAACCAACAAGACTGGTAAGGAAACACTTGTAACCTGGCTTAAATTCTTAACTTGCTTCCCAGGCAAAACCTTCAGGATTTTTTTCTGTATTGGTTCTGTCTAGAAGTTCAGTAAAAGAATATCTACCCCTCATTCTTCCAACCAGGTTAGAGGATAAAAGCCAAGACAATATGGGGATGGTACTCTGAACTCCTGGGAAAAATTGTAGACAGTAGCACAATCTCATTATTATTGTCATGTTCACCACATCCCTTGAAATCTAACCCATGCTGGAGAATGAATTTTCAACTAAAGTACAGCTCTGTAATCGGAACTTAATTGGAGGCAGAGACTATTCAGCAAGCTTCTCGGCATGATTCTGCTTTCTATGGCAGATTGTATTTCACTTTGCATAATGAGGCAATCTTTCTATTTACTGATTATTTCCTTATGTAACTTGAGCACCGAAAAAATGTCACCACCAAGACCTCAAACTACTGACTAATAAACATATTTCCAACTCCTGATGTGTGGAGCACTTAAGATCCCTCTCTCGCTTGCAGACTGAAGTTTGTGCACAATATATGTCAGAGGTCATATTTTGCCAGGAGGCAAAGTTTACATTCCTGGCATTTTATTTAGAAAGCCAGAAGGAAAAAAATGAGGTAAAATCTCTATGGCTGGCGTGAAATTCCTAGAGTTTCTGTAATAATCGCACAACTAACATTTGCACAGTACTTTATAATTTCATGTTTATTTGCTCTTCATTAGCACTATGATAGAAATAAGTAGAACAGGTGTTATACCACTCTGTATATTAACAAAAGCAATAATTGGTGTAGATGACTCGCCCAAAACCACGCAGTTAATAATTTGAGAGAGCCAAGAATTGAATCCAAGTGTTTTGATCCACAGCTTTAGGTAAATTATGGCTTTTTCTCAATTGGTTCTGTCTAAAAGTTTAGTAAAACAATATCTGCCCCACATCCTCCCAACCAGGTTTGAGGATAAAAACTGACAATATTCCAGGCCTCACCCCAAGCCCTGTGACAGCCAGGACTAGTGTCCACCAGTATCAGGTCCCTGATGGTTCAGACAAGGGTGCCAACAGTGTCGCACTGGTGTCCTTAGATCATTTCCTCAACCATCCAGTTCGTTTTAGCAGCATAGGCCTGATGCACTTCACCCGCTCTAACGGTAAAATTGACTTTCCAGAGATGTTGCCTTTCTTCCATTATTGCTATAACATCTCCTTTCTTGTTTTCTGCATCAAATTTATCCTATTATACACCTTTTGTTTATTTAGGTCAGTTCTGCCCATCTACTAAGTAGAATGTAGGATGCATATGGGCATATATGGTTATATACTCAGGGCTTAGCATGGTCCCTGACACAGAGTAGTCATTCAACAAATATTTGTTAAATGAGTGAGTGAATAAATGGTGCCTAAAATGGCTAAATTTCCCAGTCAACACCAAAGTTAATAGCATGGACTTTTATAAGTAATCCAGTTGACTATGGATTTCATTTCTTTGAACAGACCTGTGTTCAAAGTAATCATGGAGTTTGATAGTGTCAATCCAGAGTCTTGAGTTGTACTGCCAGGAATAGCATATCATCTGCATTTAATTATACATTTACTGTATTATAAACCGTGGTTATCTCATTACAACTGAAGGCAAATTAAAAGGAATGCCAAATAGCACACTAGGGACCACTGTAGTGATATAGTCTAGACTTCAGAATAGCAGTGGCTGTATTTATGGTCTTCCTGGGTTCAACGACTTTCATAATTCTTCCTACTAACTCAATGAAGTCCCCAATTTTTCCAAACTTATGTAAGCAACCTTGGTAACCTGGTAAGAAAAAAAAAAAACCTATATTCAATGTAGCGTATATCTTGTACATTCAGCAAATCTCTGAATGTACAAGATAAACTATCTGCCCATAAACAATCTCTTGTAAAGCTCAGCAAAGCTTCAGGAAAAATATCTAATTTCTCTCAATAGCACTGAGTTCCTCTGTGCAGACACTGTGTACTGCTGGTCGATGTGCTTGTTAAATTGACCCAGTGCTTATGTTTTAGTTAGAACTGATGACATCGACATAAGTCAATATTACTTATCACTGTCCTTGATCTGCTCCCCAGGATAGGAACTGCATGCATTTGCTTCCAACAGGTTGGATGGGCATAGGTAGTAAATAATAAATTATAAATATAGGTCACCTGCTGATCCACAGCAGCCACTGACAACTATAAGCTTGCTTCTAGGACATCTGAACCAATAATACCTCCTCCACACATCCTTCCAAACCACTTCCTTTTCGAAATATATTGTTAGGTTGGTGCAAAAGTAATTGTGATTTTTGCTATAACTTTTAAATGGCAAGAACTGCAATTATACAATTTCACTTATCTTTCAGTAGAGAAACACAAAATCTAGACTTACCCAGGTCTGCCACCCAGGAATATAATCCTTACTTGCTGAAACACTTTGGGATATATAAACATGTTTTTGCTAAAATGTAAAATGTCTTTGGGCTCTCAAATTGTATAAAAATGTGTGAATTTATAAATCAACAAAAATGAAACAATATGCTGGTCTTATGACCAAAGTATTTTGAGTAAGTGAAGTCCAACCCCATGTATGTAGTTTAATAATCCAATATCTTCCCATTAGAGATGAAGAAATGGAGACCCAGAGAAGTGAAAGACTTGTCTGAAGTCATGTGGTTACGTAGACACAGAAATGCTGTCTTTTGAGTGTTCAAATCAATATGGTCTGTGGATGCTAGAAAAGAAGATATGGCTAGGTTTGTAGGCTTTCTCACTGGGAGTAACATGTCTAAAGTTTCTTTCTGAGTAGCTATTCTCAGTTTTTGTGAGGCTGTGGTTAACTTAACTACAACCCTGAAACTGCCTGGAATTAAGGTGGTCTTTGAGAGCCCTTGAGGTCTTTGTTGTAGTCTTAGAATGTTGTTATCTTAGTACATTGCCTTGGGTTGGTGGTGGAGGGAGTAGTGGTGACTGACGGGAGGGAAGAAGCAAAAGGAAAATGACAAAACCTCTGTGAATTCGGGAGAATAAACCCTTAGTGGCAGAGGATACCTGTGCTTTGTCCTGGCCGTTCCAGACATGAAGAAGCAGCCCTTTGTTATAGACCTGGTTTTGCCTGATCCAAATAAGAATAGGTTTAAAGGAACTGCTTTCCTGTTACATGCTAGGATAGCCTTCTATTTCAGGTTAATTGCAGAGGTTTCATCAGCTGTTCAGTGCTCTTTCAAAAAGCAGTTACTATGGACAGGGGTAAAAACACATCCCAGCATAATTTGGTTAAGCCTTGAGGTCACTTTTGAGAATTCAGTGAAAAGCACTGTTTATCATATGATTAGCCAATTACAATAAAAAAAAATAAAAGTTGTATTATTCATTGTTTCACATGATAGGCCACCAGAAAAATTAAATTTCATTCTCCTATTTAAGGTTTACTCTCATTCTTAGCTTCGAAGGCAGGGCACAACTGAGGTTTGTGTGGTGGGTCTATGAAGAAATTGAAGGGTGATGCTTCTGCATTTTGATTGGTATGAACCAGTATACCTGACTCTGGTCTTATTTCCTGTGAGGATTATGCCTCTCGTACATTATGCTTCTAGAATGTTAGCTATTCTGTCTGATTCACATCCTAAACCACTTTACAGTGTCATGTGTCACTTAGATGAGCTGTGTCACTGACTCTATGAAGTCTCTTTAAATATGAGCATCTAGTGACTTTGGGCAGAATTGTCATCAGTGAGGTGATACAATTTGCCTGCAATCAATGACTGTGTAAATCTTCCTTAAAAAAACAAAACAAAACCCAACGAGTTCACCACCTGAAATGTAGTAACATTCCAAACTGATTATTCTGAGAACACAAAAAACAGAGCCATGTCACCAGTTAGTCTATATATACAAAAGGGCCAGAATGTACACAGTTCAAACTCACTGAGAATTTTCCAGGGCTACTTTGCTGGAGATGAATGTCTAGGATATGATGAATTTCTCTCGGAATATCCCTCTCCCTGGTGGTAGGGACTTCTGGTAGCCATGGGCTCTCCTAGTAGACTTGTAATAGTGCTGGATTTTGAAGAGAAGGAGTAGCAAAATGGGTAAGAGCTCGGGCACTGAAATAAGACTACCTGGATAGGAAATGTGGGCCCATTGCCTATTAGATATACGACTTTGGACATGTTTGTTCTCAAATTTCTCACCCATTGTCCATAAAATAGGAACAATAATACCACTAACCTTATAGAGATGTTGAAATAATTAGATATATTAATACATATTAAACATTAATGTCTGGCACATAATAAGGGCTCAGAAATGTTACACTTTCTATTAATAGTAATTAGATTAAACTGGCTATCTAATAGTAACGTTGAAGAGGGACCAAACCATAAAAATGTATCAATGTCTTGGCCTTCATGAAAACTGCTACATAGTGCAATGGAAAAGTCATTGATTTAGGAATTACTTCTAACTGTGCTACTTTGGGCTCATTATCTTACCTCTCTAAGATCCAGTTCCTTATCTGTAAAATGAAGTAGTAATATCCACCTGATGGAGTTATGATGAAGATTAAATAACCCCATACATAGGAAACATTGTGGCTGATACAGAGTAATGGTAATATATGTCACTCATCTTCGCTTTCCCAGCCAAATTGAGTCAGCTGGGAAATAATGTCATATTTTTTAATCAGATTTTTTCAGAACGAGAAGGGAAATTAACTTAATTATGAATCCAATAAGTGTTTATTGAGTACCTAAACGTGCCAGGCCCCATGCTAGGCACTTGGGATACCACAGAGAATGAACCTTGCTCTCCCAGAGCTTACATTGTACTGAAAAAGTCAGCCTTGGTGAACAAGACATCCTTATTTTGATATTCAAGAAGGTACAGGCTGGGTGTGGTGTAATCTCAGCACTTTGGGAGGCTGAGGCGAGTGGATCATCTGAGGTCAGGAGTTCAAGACCAGCTTGGCCAACATGGCAAAACCCCGTCTGTGCTAAAAATACAAAAATTAGCCCAGTGTAGTGGTAGGTGCCTGTAATCTCAGCTACTTGTGACGCTGAGACAAGGACAATTGTTTGAACCCAGGAGGTGGAGATTGCAGTGAGCAGACATTGGGCCACTGCACTCCAGCCTGGTGACAGAGCGAGACTCCGTCTCCAAAAGAAAAAAAAAAAGGTACAGAAGGCAACATGGGTAATTATTATTTTATGAAAGAGAAGATACAAGGAAATTTTTGTTTGAGAAGAAAGTTGCCTTTGGATTCTTTTCTCTCCTTGAATTGGTCTGCCAAACCCTGTCACACCATGGCACCTGAGTTGGTGCTTTACTCATGGAGAAAATAGAAGTCTAAGGTATCTGCACGTCGCTGGTTAGGTTAATTTCACTGTCCCATCTGTCTTCATGGCTCAAGATCTTCACATGCAGTGCCATGATCCTTTGGAACTCGAAACTATATATTGGTTCTCACTAAGGGCTTACTGGCTGATTTAGCAGAAATTTGAAAAGGTGGCTACATGCAGATGTGCTTTGTGGAGCTCAAAATAATGAAGTGCTTCCCTTGGGAGCTTGCAGTTTTACCTCATCCAAGCTACCTAAAACGAAATGAAGAATTTACAAGAAGAAAAACTGTAGTCTGTGGAAGGGAGAGTTGTGTGGTACAGTGGAAGAAGTATGAGCTTGGAATCGGATGGACCTAGAATCAAGAGAGAAAAGCAGTTATTTCTGGAGTCAGAAGTACCTTGGTTTAATCATCTTACTAGCTATGTGACTTTGAGGATGTCACTCAACCATTCTATGCCTTGGTTTTCCAATCTGCAACATAGGGGTAATAACATTAACAACTTCGTATGGTTGAATATAATTAAAGTTCTCCAGAAAATGTTCCGGGGGAAAGGAAGCAGGTGATATCCCAGGATCATGCTGTGTATGACAAGTGCAGAGGCTGCTATAGGCTGGGGATGGCAAGAAAAAATATGTTCCATATTCTTTGCTTTGTGCTGGGGAAAGAGGAGATACAGGAAAAAAGAAAACATTAACTGAATATCTGAGTGCTAGACACTTTCCACACATTATTTAATGAAGTCTTCACAAAAATCCTTCAGAAGTGGTAGCTTACATGATCTATCGTTTGCAGATGAGGAAACAAATGGAAACTTAAAGTGTTTATTGCCAATAAATGACAGAGCTAAATGTCAAGCTAGCTTATTCCCAAAACCCATCCTCCGCCCACTCTTCAAAAGATGAACAAGACCTTTCTTCAAAGATGAACAAAATCTTTCTTCCAAGGAGTTCAGTCTGGCATAGTAGAAGAACACTATCATTACGGGGGATGGCATGACTTTCATAATTACAGACTCTTCTGTGCAAATGGAGCTTTCTTTACTTCCTTATATCTGAATTTACCTTATTTCTTAAATCTCAAATTCCACCAATGGGAAAAATTTTAATATTACCTCTTTAAGGTTAACACAGTCACTTCTACCATTCTACCCTTCAGTTTTTTTTTTTTTCTTTTTTTGATACTCAGTCAGCTTAGGATTTTTTCCTCTGGTTCCTTAACCAAAAGTGGTCTAAGTGCCAGGCACTCAAAAAATATTCTGGCATTTAGTCTGTGGCAGTGCTCTGATCTTGCTCAGCTCTGCAGAGGAGAAATCCATACACCTCTATTCCTACTGTTCCTGGGCTGATTTTCACAGTCCCATCATGGTCCAAGCCATATCCCACCATCATGAGACATCTCCTTCATGACACTCAAGTGAATGTACTTTTCTCATTAGGCTTTCCTACACATTACAGTTCTTCAGGACAATATTGGATTCACCACATAAGATAATTGATGATTGGGAGCATAAGCTATCAGTCACTAAGACGTGACTCTGGGCTTTACCTGAAAAACAGAGAGCTCTCCAAATGCCTACTTCAAAGAATCATTTTACTGTTCTAGCACACTTAATGAATAGCATTCAAGTTCTCTCTTACATGCTGTTCTCCCCCACAGAGTCTTCAAGTCAAGGACTTTGAGTGTTTAGCACATAGCTCAGTTCCTGGTAGATGGTGAGCACTTAATAAATGTCTACTTTAAAACAATGTAATAAGAAACTCATAAACACTGAAAAAAAAAAAAGGTGAAAAACCAAAGACAGGTCTTCCTGAAGACGACTAATTGATATCACTGATATCACTAAGTGATAACCAGAGTTCTTCCTTGAGGTATCTAGCCCAACAAAATGAGAAAATATAGGGGCTAAATTAAGGAAGAAAGGTAGAAAGTCATGTGGGAGATTAATTGGGGCAAGAAATGGGGAGGCAAATATTGAACACTATGCATGAAACCCAACATTAACTCCTCTGAGATAACTCTGTGAGGAAAGTTTTGCCAGTGCTGATCAAGTTATAATTAAACAAATGTGGCAGAAAACTTTTTATTCTCTTTTAGTTCAGACAAAATGGTCTTGGACTTCTTTTTAAATGTCTTTTACTAAAACTCAAGGGAAAACATAATGACAAACTATTTCACTTACATAAGGATATAAATTTTCCAGAAAGTAGGTGTTGAATCCAAATCTGGATGAGAACTAGCTACAAGCTGGCTTTGATGTGAATAGTTCCAAGCAACTGCACTTTGAAGAAAATTCACTAAATCCTGGAGCCCAAAGTGTTAATTATGGCTTTTTTTTTTTTTTTTTTTTTTTTTGAATTGTGACTTTGGTAAGAAAGGATGTCAGACAGTATGAGCAACTATTCTTGAGCAGTAAGCAAAAACCAGTTAGAAGTTCTAGGAAAAATTTAAAAAAAGGATAATGTCAGTTGAATTCCTATTAAGTGCCAGGCATCTTAAATCATGTTATTCTTACAATGACTTTATAAGATGGGTATTATTATACCCATTTTATAGATGAGGAAAATCTCAGGATTTTCTTCCTCAGATTTTCTTCTCTGAGATCTCATACTTTCTTTGGTGACCCAAAAATGAGTTTGATGAAATGCAGTGGCTTTAGTATTAGAAATGGAAATTGTATCTAAGATAAGAAACAGAAATGTGGTGGTCAAAGGTAGAGTGGGGTTCACCAATCTGCCCAACAGTAAAATGAGGAGGAGGAATCAGGTCAGTGACAGAACTCTTGCCTTGGACTGGGAAGTTTCAGGGAAGTTCAATGCAGGTGGAGTGTGGGACATAATCTGTCTGTTAGGTAACGAATAAAAGGGAATGTTTATACCTTGGATTTGGGAAGCATTCTTAGTACCACTAGAAAAAGCCAATAACTCCTATTGTTTCTCAAGGGTAGGTGGCTAAATGAGTGAATCTACCATCTTCAGTGTGAACTAATTATGATGCGGTGGAGAGTACTATGATATGGATCTGAAGTTATAGAAAAGTCTAGATTATAAGTTCAGATTGCTCTCTTCATTCTTTGTTGTTGACTTTGGGAAGTCTGTAATTTGAGAGTGACCTAGTTGTTATAGAAGTCTAAGTCCTCCAGTTTTGCCTGTGGCTACTCCTACATTTTCTCCTCTGAGAAATGAGATGGGGCTACATTTTCCTATACTCAACAAACAGATACAATACAGGAAGCCCATCCACTAGGTAATTTTTTTAAAGCCACAACACATTAGCTCACAACAGGCTGACCTGGTGCCTTCTACAGTTAGCGATGCTGGTGTGAGCTTTCCTTTAATGGCGGCAAAGCCAAGGAGGGCATATCTTGGCCTGAGGGTAGGATTTTCAATTTTCTATGAAATATCCAATTCACATCCCACAATTCAGTTTCTTTCTGATCCCTGGCTTAGTGTGCTGATATTGGTTGGACTGGAGAAATGGTGTACTCCTCAGGTGGTGCCTGGAACCACTGGGCTGCCTTATTGAATACTACTCAGAGCTGCAAGTCTCTGCTCTGTGTTTTTACACATCTACCACTGGCATCAGGTTTTATTAACAGGGGAGACAGCTTCCTAATGAAATATGGCCCTTAACTTCCTTTTATATTTAGTAATATCCTGAACTCTTTATTCAAATGAAGCATAAAGCAGTTACAACTGTGTTTTGCCATTGCACTGACCGAGGAATATATTCATTTGCAGTAACATGGGATTCAATGGAGTGGAAAATAAGCTCTGAAAATTGGTCTTGCCATGAAATTGTATCAATAAATAGGAAAAGCCCATTTAGATTTCACTGACCAATCTCCCCCCCGTGACAGAAATTAATATGGCCAAGTGGTGTGTATGGAAGGTAAGACACCAGATGTGCTAGAGGCTGAGCGAGCCATGTGCCAAGGCCTGTGGTGTGGCTAACTTATTATACTGTTCACAGAGCCAGCTGAGGGTGCCTTTGTGTGTATGTGGTGGGGGGATGAGTGTGATAGGCCTCTGAGGGGTGAAGCAGGAGGAGAGGTGCTGAGCACCCATCTGTAGGTCACTTACCACACTCCTAACATTGCATCTCAGAGCCTATGCAAAGTGAAACTTTTCCACAAAGGCGTCCAGCCCAAGTTATGAAAATCAAAAGCAGGCTCATATTGTGCTTCTTTGAGTCAGTGTGACTTCTGGCTATTAATTGCAATATACTACATTCTCATAATAAAATCCTTGCAGAGACATCTAAAAATAAACACATGGTTGATGTGTGGTTTATCCATGTGGAGATGAATAAAACATCAACTTCAGGTGTGAAGTAGTCAATTATGATGTTAAAAAAACGTGTGGAAAATACAAAGACTTGTGATTGATGATCTGGGAGTAAAGTTAAACTAAGAGACAGGACTGAAAGTTTCTGCAGGATTTAGGGCAAACTAGTATCTCTGAACTCATTTGCCACATTTGTAAAATGGGCCTAGTGGTGACTGTGCCATTTGCTTCTCAGAGTGGTTGCAATCAAATGAGGTTATGTAAGAGAAAGTAATTGTGATGATCTGTAAACATCTAAGATGCCGTTACTATTCTCCACTATCAACACTGATACTGAAGAACAATAATTATGAAAGTAAATTATACCCTTAAGAACTACTTCTTTGTGCCACTAGAGGCAGAATGATGTGGTGGAAGATGGTGGATCTGGGACTCTGGGGAGCTGGATCCCAGCACTGCATCAGCTCTTACAGCGCAGTGAGCCCTTGTGCAGCTAATTTAACATTGCGACTTTTCACGTCTGCAATCTGAGATGGCTGTACTGGATTATCAGCAAAATTCTTTTCTAGCACCAAATTTTGTTTTTTAATCAGAGAGGTATCATCATAACGGAAACCCAGATGTTAAACTAGGAAGGAAAGAACATATGTCGTCATTTCTAAAATAAGAAGATCATAGTTCTCTTGTGATTTAATGTTAAAGGACAAGGTCATGGAGGAAATTTTGGAATTATTTTTAGAGAGCTATACTCTTTAGGGTAAAATTGTCTTGAACCAAAATCACCATACTTGTGCTGTTTTCTCAAACCTTCAGATTTCTCTTTTTATTTCCCTTTTGAATCTTCTGTCCAATATCCATGAAGCTTGCTAGAGGTGGTAGACTCCTCTCCTTTCCAGATACCCGCTGAGATTCTTAAGTCTTGGCAGAGGTGTAAAAACTGTGTTTTCACATGCCCAGTGCCACCCTGGTAGAGGCTGGCTATATTACCTCCTCTCCTTGCCAATAGAGGTGGCTTGGGAAACTTCTCTTTATCTGGATGTGCAGAATAACAACCAGGAGATAATCCGTGGCCTCTTGCTTGTTGGCTAAGCCCTTTTTCAGCCTTCTAAATGCTTGTTAGGAGGCCATGACAAGCGGTAACTCCAGGTGGTGCTCAGCATGGCAGTACACCACCACCTTCTCCCTCTGTATGCTCGTGTCAGACTGTCCATCCCACCCTACAGAGTTTCAGCTGCTTTCATTAGCCAGAGTCTAGCAGATGATTACACAGACTTAGGGCTGGTGGAACATGGAGGGGAACATTGACTTGTCCCAATAGTCTGTGTCCCATTAGCAACGTGGGTAAAAGGAGTCTGTGCTGTGTTCTGTGGCTCCAATTAGTTGCCAGTTATACTCTTGGAGAAAGGGCAACTCCTCCGTCAAACTTCGGGAAAGCTTTATCAGTGTGGAGCGAATGGTACTTAGTACAATATAGTGGCCAGGATTGAGACTGCAACTTTGACAGCCTTGATTAAAGCAGATATGATATCTCTAGGGACAAACCAATATTATTTTGAATGAATGAATTAAATATATAAAAACATTCTTTTTGTGAAAACCCAAACAATAAAAAGAAGCTAAAGCCCATTTACCACCATTCATCACCCTATGTCCCTCCCCAGAGCAGAACAATGTCAACCAGTTTTTTTTTTTTTTTATTTTACTTTAAGTTCTGGGGTACATGTGCAGATCTTGCAGGATTGTTAAATAGGTATACACATGCCATGGTGGTTTGCTGCCTCCATCCTCCCATCACCTACATTAGGTATTTCTAACCAATCAGTTTTTTAAATAAAGAGAGCTGTATGTAATAGGATGATGAATGAGGAGTCATTGAGCATCTCCCTGCAGGATTCTCTAGGAGACCCTAATTCCCTCAACCATTTCCTTCTCAAAATATGTAAGAAAAAAAGTGGAGTTATGATGTGTTGGATTAGGAAGGGAATACTGTAGTTTTCCCCTTCTGTCTTCATGGGGAATCACAGGAGGTACTTCAGCCTAACGAGGAAGATTCCAAGAGAAATACTTTTATATTTTGGGAGTGTCTTCAAGAAGGGGAGACTGGACCCTAATTCACTAATTGGACATCTGCTTGAGAGTGGACCGGCTGACCTTCACTTAATAGGAGAGCAAAATGAAGCAACCACACATTGCCTGGTTTGGGGAGAATAAAGGTGCTTCCTGTGTCTCAAGTGGACATGGAGGAAGGTAGCTTGAAGGCAGTTGCTATTACCTGAGCAGGATGGCTGACTTCCAGAAGAGGAGACCCTATCAGCAAGAGAATGTGGTTTTGAACCACTAGGGGGTTGAGGCAGAAAAGATCAAATCAGAGCCTTTCATCTATTTCAGAAAGAACTCATCCATGTTTCACCAAGGAAGGTGTTTGCCAAATCATGGCATCAAAAACCAGACCGTGTCAGCCAAGAAAGGACCTGAAAGGCACAGAGATCCCAATCTCACTTCTACTCTAATATAATGGAGAGAGAGAGAGAGAGAGAGAAGAGGGAACAGGAGGAGAAGAATCAAAAGGGAGGACCAGCCTCTCTTTTTACTTCAAGTCCCTCCAGCTGGGGCAGGCTGAACTGAGTGGGGGATAAAGGGTATCTGACTGATTATTTAAAGTGGGATAAGTGGAAAGGACTAAACCGGGGTGTTTAATCTGTGAAAGTGATCAGAAAGCTATGGGATTTGTCCTGTATACTATTAAAGAGTTGAAAAGGGAGATTCAACACAGCTAAATGCAGTGAGAAAAGAAAAAAAATCAATTCCATATTTTTAGACCAGTGAATCAGACTTTTCAATAAACTAGTTATGTGCAGAAAGATATAGTATCATTTGTGTTTTTTAACATTAATAATGTCATAACACATACATCATACTGTAGCTTGTTTTTTATGCTCAGTAATGTGTCTCAGAGATCTTTATCTGTCAATACACTTGGATTTTATGACTGCTGCATAGTCTTCCATGGTATTGCACTCCTAGAGTTTATTTAGCCATGCTGGGATGACAGGTTTTCAGCTGTTGAACAGCACAGGCTGTGAGAGAGGGCAAGGTCTGGCATAGATCTCTAAAGTATGGCCATGACGTCTGCATTGACTAAGAACTTGTCCAGGATTTCTGAATCCCTGGTGCTCTCTAAGGCTGGACTATAAGGATGTGAAGATGGGAGAAAATGGTGAATCGGATTGCTAAGGGATAGAATTGTCCTCTCCTCCTTGTCCTCCCTGTTACTGTTTCCCCAAATGCCCACCTCACCAAGGTGGCAACAAAGCCAGTGATTTTAGGTCAACACTGTTTTCTCACCTAAAAACTATGGTGCATTTATTTCTTCTCTTTTTAAACCTCGGTTTTTGTGGTAATTAACCTATAGTGTCAGAAAAGTACCTTGAAAATCTTGAGATGGAGCAAATTTATTACAAACTCAAGGATTTATGAAAATAAATTTCTATGCCAGTTGTATTTCATATATATTTGTCAGATAAATATATTTTAACCTTTAATTTATATTTTTAAAGGGATACATACTCATTGCTAGTAATTGCTTAACAGATGTAAGGATATCCAAGTAACTATATGCAATATTAAACACACAATGCTGAGTACAGAATATATTAATGATTTCACATTTTGTAGGACTCTGGTTATCATGGTCAAACATCCATAAACATATCTTAAAATTTAGTGAGCTCTTCATCCTAATTCTAAAAATTTGGGGTGTTTATTGTCTTTTTTACTGCCTCCCTTATGACACTTTAAAATGAGATTATCGGGCTTTCACTCAATAGAACTCTTTCTGAAATATCTCTCGTTTTCTATTTTCTCCAAAGAGTAGAAGAATTTGGCATTGTCTTTTCTCCCCTTACGAGTATGGGCAGCTTTCATTGATTTTCTCAGTGTTTTTTGTATTTGGTTCTGTCCACGTTTAAAAATCTTGGTGTTAAATTTTTAGCAACAAGTACATTATTGTTATTATCATACACTCACCCAGGTTGGCTGATAGCATAAGAGAGTGTCTCTAGTCAGTGTTAGAAAAAACAGCCACTCTGGATATGTTCTCCTGATTTGTAATTCTATTTTAGGGTTTCATTTGCATCTGTCAGTCAAATACCACAGGGTGGCCACTGGGTATTGATAAAGGCCTAATTCCTCTTGAAAACTAAGTCACCAGATGAGCCACCTGCTGGTGACATTTTTTTTTTTTTTTTTTTTTACTCAGAGACAAAAATAAGCGTAAATCACTTGGTATGTCTGACAGTATTTCTATTAGAAGGATTTATAGAATCACAAAACCAGAAGAGACTCTAAGAGTCCATAGAGGCCATTCCCTTGCCTGTCGGTAGGTCAGCAACTGGTTTCTCAAGTCGATTGGTTCTCTTTTTTTTTTTTTTTTATAGCTCTTTGGAATAAAAGGTTGTATTCCTCATCTTGGACAAATCGTTCTAGTATTTAACAATCCTTACATTTTTCTTTAAATGTCTCTAGTAAGTAGAATTGAAAACTACTGTTGGCTTCTCATCTATATAGATAGCTCCTGGTAATTTGCTACATTTGAAGTCTTTTTTTTGATACAAATGAGTTGTGTGTGTGTGTGTGTGTTTTAATCATTTTAGTGTTTTTTTTCTATACCTTGTCCAAGGTCCATGATCAGATCTGGAATGGCTACCCCTGCTGTTTTACCATAAGCAGAGCAGGCCAAATGCTAAGAGGACCCTTAAGATTTCCTGACAATAGGTATGCGTGGAAAAGACAGATGGCTTCCTTTGTACCTGATAGATTCCCACTGACTGAACCTCTGGGAGAGGAATGGAAGGTATTTACTTTGAGATTCTGTTTGTACTGGAAGAAAATCACTTCTAAACTTTTGAATAGTTTCTACAGAGGTGAAGGCAGAAGGCTCTGCAAATCCGTTGCCTCATTCAGCCAGCCGGCCACCATTTCCCTCACTACTTGATGTTAGGCAGAGCTTGCTTTACTGTCACATCCCTTGCAGTGACACTTGCCACCTAAAGCAGCCAGGCCGACAGAACATCCTGGCAGGGTCACATGATTTATATCCTAGGGTGGAGGAGATGTGCCACAGTTCAGGGAGTATCTTTTCCTTTGACATTTTAGCCCCTCACCTTCATCAGTTCGTCTTGGGGTTAGGGGACGCTATCCCAGAATTGATATATGATGAGTGATTATGCACAGAACTTGATTAATATCTCAGATTCCAGCTCTTTATATAATAAAATATGTATTAATATTAGAAATTCTTATATCTTCCAGTTTATTTTTCCCCCAATATCAAGGTAACAGGTTACAGAACAAATAATGTGAATTTACTCAGAGAGCTCAGAATAAAAAGAAACTAAAAAGTTTTACAAGAAATGCCACATACTTTACAAAAGAATTTTTAAATTGAATGCATTCCTATGGAGCCATTGTTAACATGCTACCCAAATAAGATGTTACCTGTCATCAGGAGCCTTGTCAAAAGAGGGCCTTCACAGCATGTGATGTGCAATCAATAATGCTATGGTCACATGTTCCAGATCAGGTCATGTCTGAGTGAGTCTTGAGGGATGAGTGGGATCCATTTAGGTGATAGAGGAGAGGAAGGGCTGGGAAAGAAGGTGAGTTAACAGTGAGTAACTTCTCCAGGAAACGACAAGTTGTCCAGTGTGGTGGGTTTTAGGAAGCAAGGATTGCCACCCTGAAGGCAATAAAGAATTATTGTTTTAAAAGTCATTTTGGGGTGAGGGGAGAGTTCTGAAGAAAAATGAATTGTTGTAGACAAAGGTGGAGGCAGGGAAACCCTTTAGAAAACTGTGGAAATCATTCACGAAATAGGCTGTGGTATCCTGTCCTCAGGGGGTAATACTGGAAATGAAGGGATAAAGAACAGTTTGGACCGTATTATGGGTGAAGAATTAACAGAATTTGGTTGATTAACTGTGGCAGTTGAGGGAGAAGGGACCAAGGGAGAAGGAACTCTGTTCATTGAGGAGAAGGCACTGAGTTCAGTTTTGGAGGTATGAATTGTGAGACATCTGTGAGATATATAATGTCTAACATTGGTCTGGAGCATGATTTGAGAATTGTCTGTTGGTCAGTCAGTCGCTCAATTGATCAATCTGTCTGTCTGTCTGTCTATCTGTCTGCTTGTCTGTCTATCATCTATCTGTCTGTCTGTCTATCTTTCTGTGTAACTGAAGCCATAAGAGTAAAAGAAATTGCCCAGGAAATGTGCAAAGAAGCTATACACACTGTCCTTGCTCTGTACTAGAGCACAGGTCTTCAGGTACTAAATACCGTGTTCAACATTTACAATGTCATTTTATCTTGGACACTGGTGGACAAACACTCTTACACCCCTGCTCTGCTTTCTGGACACTACAAACTTTTGCCTTCTGTTATTACAATCTCATCAATATTTCATAATCCATTTTCATTTTCAGGATGTTGTGGACAAATGCCTTTTAGACAGCATAAATAGATGTCTTAATGTGGATATTAGCTATGCTCATACACCAAAGTAAAATGAGATTAAAGAAAAGCCTTCTCACTATATGTCGATGCCTCTGAGGCAGCTTCACCAAGTGACAGTTTTTTGCCTTGTTACCAGATGTGGAGGCGGATTGTTTTACTTTTAATTCTATTCCTTGACTACCAGAACTAGATTCTGAAACCTTTGTCTCTGTGCTGATTTCCACAGAATAGTCTATGTATTTATTCATCCCTGACCGCTTGTGAATTGTGAGTGTTTACAGAAATGGGCATGGGGAAAAGGAGGAGTTTTCAAAACTTGATTTTCTAAGACCTGACAAAAGAGTAAATATTTTTAGACTTGCAAAAAATACAATTCAGAGCAGTGAATCAATGCATCTTGGTGTTCTGAGTGATTTGAATGTTCTAAAAGAGGAAGCACTTGAGCAGCATCTGTGCCTGTGTCTTCGCCACGTCTCTGATTCCCTTTGAGGCACTGGGAAGTAAGATGACTGTGAGCACCAATTGCTCACAAATTTCTTCTTCCCTTCCAAAATAAATTAGTGCTAGCAGGTCTCCCAATATGCAGATGCTGCCTTGTTGAGTCAAAGAACATTCCAAGTAGAAGCATTTGCATTCTGGGGACTAGCTTCTATGCTTCTAAAATCAGACTCTGGAGAAGCCAGACATGCTTCTCAAATCTATTAGGATGGATAGGATGTGATTCCATGCCCATTTTTATGCTGTTTTATTTGTACTTGATTTGAGACCTTCTGGGAGATATATGCTTATATACAAGAGATGAATTTTGCCCACATTATCTACCTAGATGGTTATACCAGTTCTCTGCCTTTTCTAACTAGTGAAAACTGAAAGCAGTTCTGCCTGCTTTTGTTGGGGATAAAGGAACAGGATGGACTTGATGATGTGAGCTGAACTTCTGTGGCTTACCCCTGGCTGGTTTGACTTTAGGGACATGGCTTCTGCACTAATAAAAAATGCTGCCAATCAGAGTGTCACATTGAAGGGTACAGTACGTTGTGTCCAGAATATTCTTTATTTAGATGGCAAAAGTGTCAGAAAAAAGGAAGACCTGAGTCAAGTGGGTTGATTGGACTCAGGAGAGACAGAGCTGACTGGAAGCAGGTTGGGGAGGACAAAAAAGCAGTTCCCAAGTAGAAATGTGGCAGTTGAGATGAGTTCTGGGGACAAACACGTGAATTCAAAAGGGAAGACATGTGAATTCATTTTGGAAGGGTGCCGGAAACAGAAATTAAAGAACTGTAAAAATGACTCAAAGTTTTGGTAAGAAGTGTCTGGTTTGATATTTTTACCTAAGGAGTTAACTGCACAGGTTAAGAAATGGTTGACTCCTTGCAACCAAAGTAGAAGCTGATTAATCCAGAAACAGCAGCCTAGCATTAATGGTACATAAGTACCAGGGAAGAGGGCAGGCCGCTTTCCAGACACTGGCATTGCCAGAGGCATTGTTGCTATATATCTATATAAGTTTTTGTGTAAGTTGGAGTAACAGTGGGTAACTGCAGTGATGAGAAAGCTAGGGGCAGTCCCAGTAAACAACTGCCTTTCCTGACATGATTCCAGGTTCAAGTAGCCTGGAAAGTAATTTTTTATTTTAGGTTATATGCATTGCTATAGCAGAGTATGTTTCAGCTTCAGTCCCTTCCTCTCTTTCTCTCTCTCTCTCTCTCTCTCTCTCTCACTCACACACACACACACACATCACATGGCTTTGTTTGGAGTCTATATGACTTCTCTGGATGATCCAGAATTTTGCTGGTAGAGGTCATCCAAGACTACGATGAGAGCAGAGCAGGCCTGCCTTAGAAAAGACCATGACCAGCTAAATAGGACGTAGGGGTCTGGCATTCACTCTTAGGCCTGGTGGAACTGGCTGACCAGAGGCCAGCTTAGATGGGAAGAGCAGCTACATAGACCAGAACAATTAGAGTACATTTTACTGGGTGTTACAGTCAGAAATGGTAGGAAAACTATGATTACTCCTTTCATTCTGAGCTATATCCAGTTATGTTTGATCATAGCCCTCTGGGGTAGCTATTACTCTATCTTAAGTTACATATCCTAAAAGCAGAGTCTGAGTCATGGATTTGAATGCATGTGATTTACAGAGACAATGCTCTCAGGAGAAAGGGAGCGAGGGAAGTAGGGCGGGGGAAAGAGCTAAGTAAGCATTTGGTCTCTGTTTGATCCTACTGGAGCCTGGGAACATAAGTTTCCTTCAGCGTAGTGGTGGGCATGGCTTAACATCTCGAGTAAGAGGCTTCTGTTTGGCTAAGGGCAATTTCCCAGAGAGGATTACTATTCAGCACTCTCAGCTGCTGGGAGATGGGTACTCTAAGCTAGGAAAGAGGATCTGGAAAGAAGATACTGTAGACTTTACCCTTTATTTCACAGATCGGATAACTGAGACTCCAAGATAAGCCTTGCTCCAGCTAGGGAACTCAAACAGTTAGTGAGCAAAGATTGCAGCATGGAAGCTGATTGGTATTTGCCCTATTTTATTCTATCTATGCATGTGACCCTGGTCCAAGGGTAGTGTTGGCATCCGAAACAGAAATTAAAGCCCTACCTGAATCCTGGCTCTGGCCAAGGCCAACATAGAAGGGTGAAGATAATTTTATGTTGTTGAGACACAATTCTCCATGAATTTCTTGCATTTCCAGACATTTTGTGAAAGGGGGCACTGATTGCCTTTATTCTTGTCTCTCCAGTGACATTTATTTAGCCAACAGCCTTGGAAGATAGAGACGATGTCTTTTTCCACAGTAAGGGAAGGATGCTTACTATTAGGTAGGGTTTCGGTTCCCTAAACTCCATTTTCCTCTCCTGCAATACAGCACACTAAGTATGCAAGTGTTACCTGGACCTCTAAACATTGCATTGTGGGAATTGGGCTTGGGGAACTGAGGCAAAAATAATGGCTCTCTGGCTGCTGCTATTGCTGGGATTAATAAAAGTATCCTTTATTTCTGACGCAGGAGCCCAATATCTTTTACCAATATCTATGAAATTATGGCAGGCTAACTTACTAGCATGCAAGTAAGGTAAAATCTTAGATAGATCACAATTTTTGACCAATATGGTTTTAGAAAGAAGATTTAACTTTGTGATTGGTGATTTAAATTTCTATCAAAGCTAGAAGGTTTTTTTTTAAAAGCTTTATATATTTTTCTCTCTCAAATTAAGCATTTATTTTCATGTCACACAATGGTATGTCTGAGATGGGCATTTAAAACAATTGTTTGCTCTCACAGGGATGAAGAGGCTCTTCATTAGGTTAATCAGTTAGATTAATGCAATTGGGTAGATTGCATTAATGGTCCCAGTACTTTACCACTTTGGTCAATGGGATGTTAGCAGGTGTAACTCAAGCAGAGTCTTGAAAATGCTTGCATGGTTGGGCTTGCACTTGTACCTCTGCCAGCCCTATGAAGAGAGCAAACTTCGTTATTTTGCTGGTCCCAGGATGATGATGAGAGGCACATGAAGTATACACACCCCCAGCTTTACTCAGCCTAAGTCAGTGAACCCCAGCTGGCTACAGAGGTGTGAGGAAGCCAAACAAAGACTAACTAAACAATTCTGTTAAGTCAGTCAATCCACAAACTTGGCTAAGGAAATACTTATGGTTGTTTTAAGCTATTAATTTTGGGGGTAGTTTGTTACACAACAAAATTTGTGTCATAGTTTCTCAATTGCATAGAATGGATTGCCTTCAATTTTTCATTGTCATGGACTTGAGGAAGGATGCTCAAAGTCAGCTGCTGCAGCCCCAACTCAACATCTCAACCCTCAGAGCTACAACAGCTCTGTTAACTCCAGTTTTTAAAAAATTTGATTATAATTTAAGTTCTAGGGTACATGTGCAGAACATGCACGTTTGTTACATAGTTATACATGTGCCATGGTGGTTTGCTGCATAATCACCACATCATCTACATTAGGTATTTCTCCTAATGCTATCCCTACCCTAGCCCCCACCTTGTTGACAGTGTGTGATGTTCCTCTCCCTGTGTCCATGTGTTCTCACTGTGCAACACCCACTTATGAGTGAGAACATGCGGGGTTTGGTTTCTTGTTCTCATGGTAGTTTGCTGAGAATGATGGTTTCCAGCTTCATTCGCGTCCCTGAAAAGGACATGAACTCATCCTTTTTTATGGCTGCATACTATTCCATGATGTACCTATGTCACATTTTCTTTATCCAGTCTATCATTGATAGGCATTTGGGTTGGTTCCAAGTCTTTGCTATTGTAAACAGTGCTACAATAAACATATGTATGCATGTGTCTTTATAATAGAATTACTTATAATCCTTTGGATATATACCCAGTAATGGGATTGCTGAGTCAAATGGTATTTCTATTTCTCGATCTCCGAGGAATTGCCACACTGTCTTCCACAATGGTTGAATTGTTTACACTCCCACCAACAGGTAAAAGTGTTCCTATTTCTCCACATCCTCTCCAGGATTTGTTGTCTCCTGATTTTTTAATGATCGCCATTCTAACTGGCGTAAGGTGGTATGTCAATGTGGTTTTGATTTGCATTTCTCTAATGACCAGTGATGATGAGCTTTATATATATATGTTTCCTGGCTGCATAAATGTCTCCTTTTGAGAAGTGTTTGTTCATATCCTTCAGCCACTTTTTGTTGGTGTTTTTTTTTT
>CAUYLG010003872.1:0-23271 GCA_963573385.1 Cacajao melanocephalus
CCTGGGCAGTAGAACAAGAATCCTGTTCTCTCTCCCTCTTTTCCTTCCTCTTTCTTTCTCTCGTACAGTCTTTTTTTTTCTTTCTTTCACTCTCACTTTCTTTCCTCTCTTTTTCTTTCTTTCAAAAAAAAAAAAAAGAAATTGAAGATAATGCAGAGAGGGAATTCAGAATCTTGATAGATTTAACAAAGATTGAAATAAGAATCAAAGAGAAATTCTGAAGTTGAAAATTGCAATTAACATACTGAAGGATGCATCAGAGTCTTTTAATAGCAGAACTGATCAAGCAGAAGAAAGAATTGGTGAACTTGAAGACAGGGTATGTGAAAATACAGAGCTAGAGGAGACAAAAATAAATAAAACAGTATGAAGCACACCTACAAGGTCTGGAAAATAGCTTCAAAATGGCAAATCTAAGAGTTATTATCCTTAAAGGGGAGATAAAGAAAAAGGCAGGGGGAGAAAGTTTACTCAAAGGGACAATAACAAGGAGCTTCCCAAATCTAGAGGAAGTTATCGATATTCAAGTAGAAGAAAGTTACAGAGCACCAAGCAAATTTAACCGAAAGAAGATAACTTCAAGGCATTTAGTAATTAAACTGCCAAAGGTCAAGGATAAAGAAAGGATCCTAAAGGCAACAAAAGAAAAGAAACAACATACAGTGGAGCTCCAACACATCTGGCAGCAGACTTTCTGGTGGAAACCTTACAGGCCAGGAAACAGAAGTATGACATATTTAAAGTGTTGAAGGTAAAAAATATTTTATTCTAGAATAGTATATCTGGCATGCATGCATGCATGCACACATGCGCGTGCACACACACACACACACACACACAACTGCTTCATGTATTAAGCAATAAATAATCACTGAAGGTACAAAACTCACTGGTAATAGTAAGTATATGCACACAAAAAAGCAGAATATTATAATACTGTAATTGTGGTGAGTAAATTACTTATAATTTAACTAGAAAGACAAAAAGATTAACCAATCAAAACTAATAAGTATAACAACTTTTCAAAACAGTACGATAATACATAAATAGAAACAAAAAGATTAAAAGTGAGAGGATAAAGTTAAAGTGCAGCTTTTATTACTTTTCTTTTTGCTTGTTTATGTAATCGGTGTTAAGTTGTGATCAGTTTAAAATAATGGGTTAGAAGATATTATTTGTAAATCTAAAAACACACAGCAGATACACAAAAAAATTAAAACATACCACCAGGGACCGTCACTAAAAGGAAGACAGGAAAAAAAGAAAGATGAAAGAGAACAGCATAAAACAACTAGAAAATAATAACACGTGTTCTCATTGTTCAATACCCATCTATGAGTGAGAACATGTGGTGTTTGATTTTCTGTTCCTGCATCAGTTTGCTGAGAATGATGTAACATAGAATGTGAATGGACTAAACTCTCTAATCAAAAGACATAGAGTGCCTGGCTGAGATGTAAAACAAAAAGAAGCACAAACAAAAACCATTTCCCTGAAGGATGAGTTACCTACAAGAAAAAAATATTGTACCTACAAGAAACACAATTCTGTTTTTCTGTAGAAACACAATCTGTTACCTACAAGAAACACAATTCACCTATAAAGACACACATAGACTGAAAATAAAGGAATAGAAAAAGATATTCCATGCCAATGGAAACCAAAAAAGAGCAGAAGTAGCTATAGTTTTATCAGATAAAATACATTTTAAGAAAAAAACTATAAAAAACATGAACTTTATTATAAATGATAAAGATTCAGCAAGAGAATATAACAACTGTAAATATATATGCAACCAACACTGGAACACCCAGATATGTAAAGCAAATATTATTAGAGCTAAAAACAAAGACAGACACATGAAAATTAAACAATATGCTCCTAAATGACCAGTGGACCAATAAAAAGATTAAGAATAAAATTTTCTATAATCCCAGCACTTTGGGAGGCCAAGGAGGATGGATCACCCAAGGTCAGGAGTTTGAGACCAGCCTGGCCCACGTGGCAAAACCCCATCTCTACTAAAAATACAAAAGTTAGCTGGGTGTGGTGGTGTGTGCCTGTAATACCAGCTATTCAAGAGGCTGAGGCAGGAGAATCACTTGAACCCAGGAAGCAGAGGTTGCAAAGAGCTGAGATCACGCCACTGCACTCCAGCCTGGGTGACAGAGGGAGCAAGTCACCTTTTAAGTCTCTTTAGTTTTCTTCTTTGAATAAAGAAATGAGTTTAAGAATTTCACTTTTCCCCTAACTTTACATTCATTAAAAAGAAAACCACACAGCGGCAATTAACACATGACCTTATGGTGATGGGAAGACAATTGAGAGAGCTAGGGACTGTGGCAATCTGAAAACTACATACCTATTTTTGATAAGGTGGAAAGCTGGAACTTTAGACCAAATCACTCAATTTTCAAACGTTGAAAACTAACATTTAAAAAAAAAATTGTGGAAGGATACTGTGGGAGCTATTAGAACTAAGTAAAGCCCTTCTACAAGCCAACTATGACCTGCAGTTTCAACATTTAGTCACTGCTTATTAACAAATACAGACAGGATGCCTTTCACTCTCAACATCATCAGCCCCATCTCTTTGCAGTTCCTACCCTGCAGGCTGCATTTTCCTGCCACAGGCATCTCCTCATAGTTTCTCACTCCCACGCACCACCTACTTCCCCCACCTTTGTGCTGCACCTATCTTCTTAGAGATGAGGCCCTCCACCTCTCAAGAGAGGCTACTATTGGCTAGATAGCCTATAAAACAGGAGAAAATATTCACAAACTCTGCATCTAACAAGAGTCCAATATCCAGAATCTACAAGGATCTGAAATACATCAACAAGAAAAAAAAAATCCAATTAAAAAATGGACAAAGGGTCAGGCACAGTGGTTCACACCTATAATCTCAGCAGTCTGGGAGGCCAAGGCGGGCAGATCATGAGGTGAGGAGTTCAAGACCAGCCTGACTAACACAGTGAAACCCTATCTCTACTAAAAATACAAAAATTAGCAAGGAGTAGAGGTGGGCACCTGTAGTCCGAGCTACTCTGGAGGCTGAAACAGGAGAGTCACTTGAACCCAGGAGGCAGAGGTTACAGTGAGCTGAGATCGCACCACTACACTCCATCCTGGGCGACAGAGCAAGACTCTGTCTCCAAAAAAAAGGACAAAGGACACAAACAGACAATTCCCAAAAGAAGGCATACAAGCAGCCAACAAACAAACAAACAAAAAACTAAACATCAGTAATCATCAGAGAAGTCAAACCACAATGAGATACCATCTCATACCATTCAGAATGCCTATTATTTTTAAACAGTCAAAAATAATAGATGCTGGTGAGACTGTGGAAAAAAGGACACGCTTATACACTGTTTGCAGGAATGTTATTAGTTTAATTGGAAAGCATTTTGGAGATTTTTCAAAGAACTTAAAAAAGAAGTACCATTTGACCCAGTAATCCCACTACTACCCAAAGGAAAAGAATTCATTCTATCAAAAAGATGCATATACTAGTATGTTCATCACAGCACCATTCATAGTAGCAAAAACATGGAATCAACCTAGGTGCCCATCAATAGACTGGATAAAGAAAATGTTGTACACATCCACCATGGGATACTACACAGCCATAGAAAAGAACAAAATCATGTCCTTTGTAGCATCATGAATAGAGCTGGGGGCCATGATCCTAAATGAATCAATACAAGAACAGAAAACTAAATATTGCATGTTCTTACTTATAAGTGGGAACTAAACATTGAATACACATAGACATAAAGGTGGGAGTAACAGACATAGGGAACTACTGGAAGGAGGAGGGAGAGAGGGGGGCATGGGCTAAAAAACTACCTACTGAATAGTATGCTCACTACCTGGGTGATGGGACCATCCGTATCCCAAAGTCATCCATATCGCCATATCCCTCAGCATCATGCAGTATACCAATGTAACAATTCTTCACATGTACTCCCTGAATCTAAAAATAATAGTAATAATACATACATACATACATACATACATCCTAGTTCTGGCTATCTCCAGATGAACTGATAACGCTTCAAAAGGTGAACTGCCAATTCACTCCTACCAAAGTATTATTATTATGTGTAATCAAGTCAAGAAGGGGGAAAAGGAGAGCTAAAATATCCTTTAGAAAAAAACAGATTGTGTGTATTTGCTCTAAAAAATATAATTTTATAAATTTTTTATAAATGTAATTTTTATAAATTTACATTTATAAAAAAACAGATTGTGTGCATTTGCTCTAAAAAATGTAATTTTAAATATAAAATGTAGTTTTATAAATCACGAAATTATTTTGATTTCCAAGGAACACTTTTCATGGATGGGTAGACTTCCTTTGCACATAGCCTGCACTTAATAAGTGATTATTGTTCTGAAATAATATGGCCATGTATAAATACCACACTTTGTCATCTTGCACTCTCTCTCACACTGTGAAATCATCAAGAAAGCTATTGCTGTCAGCATCTGCTCACCTAAAACCACTCCCCTTTCATCACCCTCAACTTACCAAGTTTTAAATGCATTAGCTCTTAATCTGTTCCCTAAACATACCAAACTGGCTCCTTCCAAGAGCCTTTGTACTTACTGTCTCAGCTATCTGGGACACTCATCTTTCTGATTTTTTTTTCATAGCTGACTCTTCTTTAGATTCAGCACAAATGTCCCATCTTCACAAAACCCTCTCCAGCTTCTCTTCTCTACTGACCTCTCTCTCATCCCTCTGTTTTATTTCCTTCCATGACATTTATCACTAGCTTTAATTTTGTCCCTATTTATCATCTGACTCCCCCCACTAGAATGCAAGCTTACTGAGGACAGCCCCCTTACACACCTTAACCACTGAAGAATCCACCAATGTTCCTAGCCCACATATAAGTGACCAAAGCAGATTCGTATCTAATGAATAATGAATAAACTATAATTTTACAGAGAAGTAAACTGAGGTCCAGGGAGGATCTCTCAGGCCCCATGGGTATTCACTGGCAAAGCAGAGCCTTGAACCCAGGTCTTCTGACTCCTGGCCCAGCATCACTGTCATTGCACCACCCTCATCAATTTTCTGACAGCCTGAGGTGCCTTTCACCCAGAAATCAGCAAGTCAGGGATTAAATCTATCTTTCATCAGCAACAGGATTCTGTCCACATTTCTCACCACAGAACCAAATGAATGAATGCATGTTACCCAGAAATGGAAGTGTTTCACAACTAATTCCAAAGGATGTAAAAGAAGACAGTTTTTTAAAATTCTCTAGGAAAATTCCACTGAACTTAAATGATTTTACGCACAAATATTAATGAAATCGTGACTTTTATACTAAAAAAGTAAAGGTTAATGGCTATATTAGCTGTTTTCTCATTTCTCAAACACTAGGCAATCCAAATCTAATATGCACATATAAAAGCAAGAGCAATTTGCCCAAAGCATTATATTCTATTGCTATGATACTACTTGTCTTCAATTAAGGTCAAAAGTCATCTGAACAGCTTCATTTCTTCTGACAAAGATTTAAATTTTACTTAATTAGTGTGTTCCTGAAAACATCCTCGTTTTCTTGACATCAGATCCTTGCAATCATTTTCATCTGTCTGAAAATTACCACTTCCCTATGCACACCATAGCCGAACTGTCCATCCTCAAGTATACATCCTTTAAACTTTCCCTTGAAGCTGTGTCTACACTCTGCTAGGCATAAAGATAAAAATGATAGCATCTCAGAATCCAGATATCTTGTCTTCTAGCATTTGGCAACATCTCTAGATGACCCACATGGAGGTAGGGTGCCCTGCTCCCTGTATTCCTCCTAACAGAGCACTAGCAATACTTGGGAGTGTTTCTTTGACTGTCTCTACTCCTGTGTGCTTCACAATTGTAGTCCAGCATCTATAACCACAACGTATTTGATAGGTTTAGACTGATAGTTCCTGAATGGTACTGAAAAGAGAGCTTACAGTCTACTCAGATCATAGTCCTAACTCTAAAGACTCTAATTATAGACACCCAATATTCGTTTGAAGTGTGGAGACTCGCTTGCATACTTCAAAAAGCAGTATGGATAGATTTTTCAGGGAAAGACTCCAATTTGCGCCCTTCCTTCCCAAATGAAAGTAATTTAGCAATTTAAAATATCTACTTTTTTAATAATATAAGCCTATGTTGTATCTCATTGAAGAAAGAATTACCTAAGGAGAAAGATTTTCGTGGGTTGGCTTTAACAAACCACCTAACATACTTATGGAATTTTCTTCCCTTTCCTCCTACCCTCCATTCTGATATTCTCCAATCAATTTTATAAATGTGCAAAATAATTTAAATGTCAGCTTAAGTCATCTATAATTAAGAAGGTAAATCTGCTTTTTTAGAAATTATAGAACACATTCCATTTAGGCAATTCATTGTTTTAGATGATCTATAACAATCTCTTTATGTGAAAAGCTAATTATTATTTCAAATAGGGGAAGGTCCTAACACCTATCTTCTTCCCTTATGAAGAATTTTAGGAGGAATTAGGAAATATCTACAGAAGCCATGAGGACAGGAAGGAAAATGACATTTACTGAGAGCCTTGATATATGAGACATATGAGGAACTGCTGTTGTTTAATCCTCCCAATAACTCTATGATGTGGTAATCAATCGATACCTTCACTTTACCTAGGAGGACACTGAGGCTGAGGTAAATTAAAGATAACTGCAATAGCTCAAACATCTAACAACTGATAGATCCAGGAAATGAGCCCAAGTCTATCTGGCATCATGGTAGAAAGTTCTTCCCACCATGAGAGCTCAGAAAACTGAAGAGTATCTTCTGAAATACAAAATTTTTGTTTAAAAAAACAAAAGGAGATGCCGTCTTAGGAAGCCAAAAATGTCTTCTTCATCTCCTCAGAGAAGGATTCCACGGGAATTTTTTTCTTAGAGCCCTAGCTTTTGGCTTCCCATCTAATTATGCTTCAACTTAATTTTATCTACAATTTAGAAATAAAATAAAATACCAGAAGATTTAACATTATATCTTATAGAGTTGCATATACTGGCAGAACGTTCAATTAGATTTAATCTGCATTAATTAAGCTTTCCATTTTAACAAAGCTCTATATTAACACATTTGAATCTGAAAAAATAAACATTAAATCTGCAACGTCATTAAGATAGTTCAGCAAGACAGATTCATCTTTGTTGCTCTGCTAATGCACTCTATTGCTACCGTAAAAAAAATTTATCATATTAAAAATATTTATTGAAATGAATAACAGAGTACCCATTCTGTTACATAAAAGAACCTATTTCAATTACTACCTTCAGGTACATTTTTAATAGTCTTTATTTTTTAGTTTTCTGTTTCATTTTATCTACCCACTTAAGATATCCATGGGAACTCAATTGGCTCAGTTACCTAGGGAGTTTCTAGATACTGCTTTGCCAAGAAGTTCACTCCTTGTTTAAAGAAACACAGTCTCCCAAGAGTTCTACCTCTGGATACTGGGTTCCCACCAGGTGAGAGAGATGTCTGCCTTTGGCCAGAAGGGAAATCAGCCACTGAATGAAGTCTTCTGCCATTAATTCAATAATGGCCATGTCTGAGAGTAGCTGGAAGCCTAGCAGAAATTGGAAACAGCGATTTCCAAAACAGTAAATGAAGTTTCCTGGTTGACAGCTTTGGAAAAGGCAGAGTCATGATTACTTCCTGTGGTGCTCATGATGGCTAGAGAAGGTGTTCAGGTCCAGAATGCTGTACACCCATTGTGCTTCATCAGCAAAGGTGACTTTTGACTACAAATTGAACATTACCAGAAGGTTTGGATGACAGTCATTATTTTCCTTTAATCATTGAACTAGGGGTGGTGGGTGGGATGGCTGTTTTCTTATCTAGCCACTCCTCAGCACCCTGTCTCCCCTCAGCACCAAATTTCCATCTCAACATCATCATTATCATCAGCAGCATCATCATTATGCCTTTTTTCAGTTTCTTTTCTATGCCAAGCACTAAGCTAGGTATTTTACAAATCCTAATCCTCAGAAAAATCATCAAGTATTATCAATTCAGTCTCCAGATACCAGAGCCTTTGCCCTCTTCACTATCCTGCACAGCCTCCCAGGTGTAGCACACCCAGGGCAATACCTGTGCCTGGTACAATGTATTCCATGTGAACCTTTGAAACTAGCCATGAAAATTCTGAGCCGCTCTAACTGGAGATGAAGAAGACAAATCCTTTTTTATTTAATACCTATTTACTGAGTATATACTATGTGCTTGAGATTATTACTTGGAGAAACCCCTATGTGAGGCAGTCTGTTACTTATGCTACTTCCATGTACTTGGGCACAGACTAAATTGGAAACACCCCAACCAATCAAGAAAGAGACTGCCTAGTGTTTCCAATATCCATGCTCTCTCATCCTTGGCACAACAGTAAGCTGAATTTCCCAGTAATGGTCAATGAAATAGGATACAGAAAACACATGACATTTTCAGCCTGACCCTTAAACTTATCCAAGGAGACTATGAAGAAATAATAATTACAACATCTACAATGCTTAGGAGCCATTAACCTACCTCTCTTAGAGTGCCATGGATTGAGGAATTGATCAGTTAATCAATACACATAGAAGTTAAATAACACAACTCAGAGGTGCTATATATAAAGGCATATGCCTGTATAGATATATACATATTCATTTTCAAAAGCTACCCATTATTTTTAAATGTATCCCCCTAAATCAAAAATATTGAGCATGTAAAAGATCACCAGGAAAAAAATTCTGCAAACTCAAAAACCTAAAAACCTGACAGCACATATTTTATGCCCCCAATTAACAATAAAACCAGAAATTACCCATTAAACATTTTTAATTTAATCATTTTGGAATATTTAAAGGCTCTTTTAACCAGGGTCAAAGAGGAAGTCAAACTGAAATTAAGAACTATAGAAAAGTACAGAAAATAAAAACACTATATAGCAATATCAATGGGCTGTATTCAAAGTAATATTCACAAGAAAACATAAAACCCTCAGTGATTTTACCAGTAAACTGAAAATACTGAAGACAAATGAACTAAATATTCAAGAAGCTAGTAAAAATACCAACAAGATGATCCAAAATAAGGTAAGAAGTAGAAATCAATGAATTTGAAATGAAAAGCAGTGAACTTGATCAATAAAACTAAGAACTGTTTCATTTAAAAGATCAATAAATTACACAATCCCATGATGAGCCTGGCCAAGAAAAGAAAAATAAAACACATATATCACACATTAGAAATCAAAGGAGATAAAAATGAAAAATTTAAAATTTTACTAAGTAAAAGGGAATATAATGTCCAACTATTTGCCAAAACAATGCCAATCTCAATGAAATACATAATTTTCTTAAAAATATAAATTGATCCCAAGAAGAGCTTAAAAGTCATTAGATAGGACCATACCATAAAAGAAGTAGAAAATGAACAGTTCAATAATAAAAAATTTTCCAGTTTCCCCAAAACCAAATTATCAGCCTAAATATTTTTTGTACTTTTCAGCCCAGATATTTTCTATACAAAATATTTCGTGCTTTTCTAATTATTTTTACACATAATTATTTACATCTAATTACATTTGCATCTATTTTCAGGCTTATTATATCAGAAACACTTGTAGAAAACATACAATGTATATTTTTTAACTAGTCCTGAGCATAAAAAAATTCAAAAACCTGGAATTAACTCAAAGACACAGAATTTTCTGTGTATTCAAATACACAGAAAAATCTATGGCATCTCACTTATTAATAAATTAAAACATTTAAATGTTTAATAAGTGTAAAGTATTTAAAACAATGCCCATAATTCTTCACTGCTTAAACTAATGTAGTTACTTCTACCTCTTTTATTAATATTGCTATTGCTATCATTATTTAATGATACAAAAATCCTAACTAAAGCATTAGTTAATGTAAGTTTATTCAAGGATTTCAGAAATAGCTCAACATTGTGGATTCTATTAATTACTTATGTTAATAGATAAAAGGGGACAGATGCAAAAGTATCTCAAAATGCACATTGAAAATATATTTAATAAAATATAACAGCTATTCTTTTTAAATCTTTCAGTAAAATATGAATAAAATTAGATTTCCTTTACATGATGACTAGGTAGATAAAGACAGAAATAGAGATAGATATTAGAAAGCAATACTAGACAGTTTATTAAACAGAGGAACTTATTAAAGTTGAAAAGAAAAAAGGATTATCTGTTGCCCTCTTACTGACTTTAATGAAGACCTTTAATTTGTTCATATATGATTTACCACTATTATGGAGATTCTAGCCCCTATCATAAAGCAAGAAAAAGAAATAGCTAATATAAATATTGAAATTTAAGAAAGGAAAAATTTTCAATATTTTCAAATTACAAAATTATATACAAAACAAGTCAAAGGGGATCATCTAAAAAACATTAATGTTTGACACATGGTATGCAGTCAGCAAATGTTAGCTTAAAAAAAAAGCTATTCAATATAGGTTAAAAATAGGCTAAAACTCAAAAGAAAGATGCCAAAACCATATTAAAACATCAAAAGAAAGAAAGCTGCAGACCAATATCTCACTTACGGATATAGATACAAAAGTCCTCAACGATATACTACTATCAAATCGAATCCATAAAATAGAAAAAGGATTACAGAACATATCCAAGTGAAATTTATCCCAGGAATGCAAGTTTGGTATAACTTCTGAAAATCAGTTCGTGTAATATACTATATCAATAGAATGAAAGATAAAAACTACGTTATTATCTCAGTAGATATAGAAATAACATGTGAAGAAATTCAGCACCCTTCATAACAGAAACACTAACCAAACTAGAAATAGAAAGGAAATTCTTCAATATGATAAAGAACACCTACAAATAAGGAAGAAAAAAAATCTCTAAAGTGGTTAAGAGTATCTATGAAAATCCACAGCTAACATACCTAAAGGTGAAAACTGAAAGCTTTCCCTTTAAAATCAGGAACAATACAATGATAACTGCTCACCACTTCTATTCAACATTGTACTGGAAGTTCCAGCCAGGGCAATTTGGTACAAAAATGAAATAAAAGCAACCAGGTAGGACAGGAAGAAATAAAACTACCTCTATTTGAAGACTACATAATCTTATATGGAAAAATTCTAAGGAATTCACTAGAAACTATTAGAACTAATCAATAAGTTTGCCAAGGTTGCAGGATACAAAGTAATAGGCAAAAATTAATCTCCTTTCTATACGGTAGCAATAAGCAGCCAAAAATTGAAATTAAGAAAAGTATTCCATGTATGATAGCATTAAAAAAAGAATATACAAATCACAGTGCTTCCATTATTCATGTTAAAAAAAAAAGAATATACCCAGGAATAAATTAACAAAAGCCATAAAAAAACTTAGACTCTGATAACTAAAAAGTTGAAAGAAATGAGAGATGATCTGAGAAAGTAGAAAGATACCCCATGTTCATGAATCAAATTACTTGACACTGTTTTGATGGCAATACTTGCTGAGACTGATGACCTACAGATTCAATGCAATCTCTATCAAAATCTCAACTGACTTATTTGTGGAAACTTATAAGCTGGTCCTAAAATTCGTATGAAAATTCAAGGGAACTAGAACAACCAAAACAATCTTGAAAAGAAGAGCAAACTTCTAAGATTCGTATTTCTCAATTTCTAAACTTACTACAAAACTGCAATAATCAAACAGCACTGCCTATGCATAGAAATATAGATCAATGAAATAGAAGTAATGATGGCAGCTGCAGGCTGTCTGGAGCAGCCTCTGCCATCACACCAGCTGCAGCAGTGAGGCATGGCCAAGGCTGCAGGCTCTGTGAAGCCACCAAGAGTGAGAGAAAAAGCAAGAAGCCTGCCCCTTCCAAGTTGGGGTAGAGGTTTCCTGGGCACAGCTGCAGCTGCCCACTTGCAGCTACAGACTCACGTCCCCTGCTCCATACAGCAGGAAGGAGTGGTGTCTAAGTCATGGCTGCATATCTAGACCTTCCACTCCACACAGCAGGCAGGAGTCCTGCCCTCCAGGACACAGCTGCAGCTGCCCAAACTGTGGCTGCAGATCCGGCCTCCTGTTTCACAAAGTAGGAGGAGCCTCAGCCTTTCCCCTCACAGATTCAGCTGCCCTAACAGCAGCTGTGGACCCAGGCATCCCTGCACTCTTAGAGGCCTAAGAAGGCCCTCATCCCCGCATTTGCAGGCTCAGAAATGCCTGGTCCCACTGCCTGGCTTCTCTCTGCTATCAGCACCTGCTCCAATCTTGGAGCAAAGTGGAGGCCAAGCCCGGGCACTGTCACAGCCTGGCTGGGTGTACACATGCTCAGGGCAGTGCTAACATACCAGCCCTCTGCAACCTTAGCCCTCTCTGGAGTTTGGGCACCAATAAGCATAGGAGGGAAGCTGAGGTGGGACTGAAGTCAGCTTGGTGATGGCCTGAATGTATCCTTTTACACCTGCAGCCTGGGCACTGCGAATGACAGCAGGGGGCAGGCAGGTTCCTGGGTGTAAGTGGGTGGGTCCCCGGTAAGGCTTCACCTTCAGGCCAGGGAGGGCCTGAAGGCTGCCAGTCCCACAGACCAGAGTGGGAACTTGTGCTGCCTTTTCCAGGCCTATCCATGGTCACCCATGGGCCAACTGGCATGCACTTCCTCCCTTCTGAGGACCATATAAGCCCCAGGCTCAGCCAGAGCTGAGCAGACATTAGGAGGACCAGCTGCAGAGAGGAACTACCCAGTCCAGGGCCTCCTCTCTGCTGAGAGCTGCAGAGATGACAGGAGGACCTGTTTGCAGAGGAGCTTCCCACTCCAGGGTCTCCTGTCCGTTAGGAGCTGAACACTTGTCGGGACACCCTGGCTGAGAAAAGGAGCTACCCACTGTGGAAGACTGAGCTGTTCTATTGCTCAATAAAGCTTCTCCTCATCTTGCTCACTTTCCACTTGTCTGTGTACCTCATTCTTCCTGGTTGCAGGACAGAACTTGGGACAAACCGAATGAAGCTAAAAAAAGGTGTAACACAAACAGAGCTGAAACATACTCCTTACTTGCACATTGCGGGCAAAGAGGAGAGAAGAGAAGAGCTGTAGTCCTTTGGGGAGCTCAGACCTGGACTGCCCGAGCCAGGGCTGTGACTCCCTGTTTGGGGCCTTGCAGTTCCTGGTGACTCCAAACTTTCAGGTGCCACCACGTTCTCTGGTGCTGGTAGAAGCTGCATGTGGTGTACCCAGTCCAGCCACAGCCTCAGAGAGTCAGTAACCCTGCTGGTGCCTGGAGCTGCCCGCCTCATGGCAGCAGCCAGCATATCTGACTGTGCAGTGGCCGGACCCCACACTCACTCACACACCCCTCGCTGCTCCATGCCTGACTCCCATCTCCCTTGGAGGCTTGTCACCTAGGCCAGTACCATGAGCTGAGTGCAGGCTGCCAGGCTGAGTGGAACAAGCCCAGTGGGCCCTAGCAAAACTCTGGCAAGGGTGCCACCGGCCACAAGTTTCTAGCCAGAAAAGCGACACCCCAAAGATCCCATAACAGTAAGAGATCAGAAATAAATCCTCGCATTGATGGTCAATTGGTCTTCAACAGGGTGCCAAGACAATTCACTGGAGGAAAAGCAGTCTTCAACAAATGGTGAAGAAACAATTGGATATTCATATGCAAAGGAATAAAGTTGGACCCCTACCTCACATGATATATAAAAATTAACTCAAAATATATCTAAGAAATAAATGTGAGAGCTAAACCTATAAAATTTTTAGAAGAAAATAACTCAAAATATATCTAAGAGATAAATGTAAGAGCTAAACCTATAAAACTTTCAGAAGAAAATGTAGGAATAAATCTTCATGACTTTGAATTAGGCAAAAATATGACATCGGAAGTACAAACAAATAAACTGGACATAATCAAATTTTAAAGCCTTGTGCTTAAAGGACACCACCAAGAAATAAAAAGAACACCTCACAGAATGGGGAAAAAACTGTAAATCATACCTCTGAAAAGACACTGCATCTAAAATATGCAGAATTACTACCAATCAATTATAGAAAGACAAAGAATCTAATTAAAAGTAGGCAAATTATCTGAATGTACATTTCTCCAGAGAAAATACATAAATGGTCAATAAGCTTATGAAAAGATACTCAACATCATTTGCCATCAAGCAAATGCAACTCAAAACCAAAATGAGGTATCACTTCATACCCATTAGAATACCTATCATCAAAAATAAACATCATAACTAGTGTTGACAAGGATGTGGAAAAACTGAAACCCTCAAACACTGCTGCTGGGAATGGAAAACAGTGTAGTCACTTTAGAAAAGTCTAGCAGTTCCTTAAATAGTTAAACAGTTTCCATCTGATCCAGCAATTCCACTCCTAGTCATACACCCAAGGGAATAAAAACATGTCCACATAATAGCTTGTACACGAATGTTCATAGCAGCATTATTCATAAAGCCAAGAGCGGAAACAATTCAAATGTCCACCAACTGATAAATGAATATCTATAATGTATTATATCCAAACAATGTAACATTATTCTGCAATAAAAAGAAGTGAGCTACTGACACAAGCTACAATATGAACGAACCTTGGAAGCATTATTCTAAGTTAGAGAAGCCAGTCAAGAAGGAACACACAGTATGTGATTTCACTTATATGAAATAACCAAACTAGGCAAATCTACAGAGACAGAAAGTAGATTAGTAGTTTGCCTAAGGCAAGGGAGCTTATGGGGAAATTGTGGGTGACAGCCAAAAGATAAGGAATTTCTTTTGGGGGTAATGAACATTTCTCAAATTGATTGTGGTGATGGATGCACAATTCTGTGATTATACTAAAAGCTAATGAATTATAAATATAAAAAATTATCTAGGAATCTAATAATGCCCATTATATCCCAATCATTTCAAATACTTATTTCATTTATCTTCATCATTAGTAATACGGAATCACATAAGGGAGAAACACAAAAAGAACCCAGGTGTCTAACTTTTAAGCCAACAATCGCCACTGCATGCCTAGATCTTCTGCTATTGAATAAAGAAAAACCCCAAATCCTTGGTCAATTTATATACCTGGTCAAATGTCCATGCTAAATTTCTACAAGGCAATTTGCTCCTCTAGATACTGTTATCCTGGTAAATAATAAAAGGAAACTGAAAATCATGAAAGATTCTCACTTATTGCAGATGGGAACATTAGGCAGGGGGAGGAGAGTTATGATAATTATCCTAATTTCTAAATATATACCATTATATATTTCTCTCTATTTTCTTGCATTCTAGTTAAGGTCTCCTTAACTAGATCTTCTATGCTTGAGTAGAAACCAGGTTTTCTGTATTACCCATAGCCAGTGCATTACTAATCCAGAGTCTTTCATACCTTGCCTTGATCAGACTACACAAACACAGAATGGGGCACCATCAAGTCCAGAGGGAGAGGGGCTCTAGTATCTACCTCTTCATATTTATTTTGTTTAGCAGTCAAGATATGAGGTTTCTCGCACCACTTGGCCCTCTTCCAAGTGTACTTTCCTTCCTTTCATTTCTGCTCTAAAGCTTCACTTTCACTCCTGCTTTAAAATTTGCCTAGGTCTCTCTTTCTGCTTTATGCCCCTCAGATAAATTTTTCTTCTGAGGATGCAAGAATCGAGGCTGCTGTAGACCCATATGGATTTGCCGCCAGTAACATATTTTGGTGGCATGTGACTCAGATACCGTCAGCATACTTTGGTGCCTTGTGACTCAGATAATTTCTACTGATAATATACTTTGGTGCTGTGTGACTCAGACATGTTCCCTAGTGGTAAGAGGCCACTATGCCTCACCTTCTTTGGCTAAAAAGGCATTCAGCCACTGTATACAGTCTTCTCTTTTTCTTTTCTTTTGAGATGGAGTTTCCCTCTTGTTGCCCAGGCTGGAGTGCAATGGTGCAATCTTGGCTCACTGCAACCTCAGCTTCCTGAGTTCAAGGGATACTCCTTCCTCAGCCTCCCGAGTAGCTGGGATTACAGACACACACCACCACACCTGGTTAATTTTTGTATTTTGAGTGAAGACGGGGTTTCACCACATTGGTCAGGCTGGTCTCAAACTCCTGACCTCAGGTGATCAGCCCTTCTTGGCCTCCCAAAGTGCTGGGATTATAGGTGTGAGCCACCGCACCCAGTCTCTTCTCCCTTTCTCCAAAAAAAAAAAAAAAAAAAAAAAGAACAAGAAGAAGTTGTTTTTCTATTACAATGAAAAATGATCAAATGACTCTCCATTCAATCATCCTCGGTTTCTATTAGAAACCTACTAGGGATATAAAAGAAGGCAGCCTCAGATGGCAACACAAAAGTTTTTTTAAAAAACTTTCCTATTAAAAAAAAATCAAAAGAGAAACCCAGCAAATACAGTTTCAAAACACACTTAGACAAGGAGAATAAATGTGTATGCATTAAGGGATGGCCACCCACCATGCATACCATGCACTATTCTTTTTCATCCTTACAGCAACCCGGGAAAATAGATTATGATGCACATTTTACAGACAAGGAAATTGAGGTTCCAAGGCATTGTAGAGCTGGTGCCACAAAGCTAGAACTGGAACTCCAGCCTCTATCCATCTGACTCTGAAAATCTACCTCCTACTTTGGGCATCTGTATAATCCTCATGCCAAAGAGACACTCACACCCAACCCCACAAAGCCAATAGGGCAAGGTAGGGTTGTGAAGTTGAGACTTGCCTTGACAGGCAATCCTTGGAAAATGAGAACCTATACCTTTTCCAACATACAGAACACCTTTGAACAAACCCATATCTCTCACAGACATGTACATCACCTTGTCTTCTGTGGGCTGACCCAGAACAGCCAGATTGTAATGCTGACAACATCTCCACAAAATGATCAGGGTCCATCCCCACACTTTGAGGCTGAGAGCAAACAACCATTAAAGACAGAACTGTTGATCCTTACAACTGCCAAAAGTCTGCATACCAAGAGCCTCTGCTCCAGCCAAATTGGTCTGTTTGCTGCTTCCATTCCCAAAATTGCATTTCTCTACATTTTTTCACTTCTGTGACTGTGCACATTGTTCCTTCTTCCCTTACCTGCTGGAATTCTGCCTGTGCTTCAAGAGCACTCTCTATGTGGTCTTCCTCAACCACTAACCTAATGCACTTAATTCAGTGAACTTAACCCCTTAGGTAATTTTGAAATCAGCTTCATACTTCCTTGTAAAACCAATCTACTATTTCTTTATTATTGGCTCTTTTTTTATTCTTTAGCTTTATGTGTGGTCATGCCTTGTTTCCTATATTGCCAAACTCTACCATACATCCTTAGATGATTTTGTTCCTTTGCTTTCTCCATAAAACCTCTCATGGCACCTAGAAAAGAGTAGGTGTTTCATAAATATTTTCGGTGGATTAATATAGAGGAAGCCAGTATTAAAAATTAAAATTGTTTAGGTTACCTAATGATTATTAATTTGAATACAATGATACAGTGAACTTCTTAAACTTAAAATCCATTGCCTAGAGGACTTTAGTCCAAGTTTTTAACATGACATTGAAGTTTTGCAATGATCTGGCTTCTACCTACCTCTATAATACCACCCCTCACTGCCCACCCTAAACTCTCATCCCTTCCCCATACATGCTTTTATGTTCTAACCACTTACCCAACCACGTGTTGCTTCTTAAAATCATAGCAACCTCTTTCTGAAATATTATTCTTCCATCCCTTACTCCTTAGCATTCAGCATGTAAAATATTCACTCACGTTTTTTTTTTCTTATACAACTATCATATTTTCCAAAGCCTTTCTTGGCCAGTACAACCCTTAGTAGAATGACGACTCTTATTTCCTGATTACAGCTTTCTAGCATTACATCTACAATACTCTGTGATATTTATTTGTCCATCTTCCCTACTAGCTTATGTGATCTTTGCAATGAAAATTCTACACTATTCACCTTAATATTCCCAGTGTCAAGTATAATTCCCACATAAACACACCGTAAATGTTTATTGAAGGTCATTAAACGTAACCAATTAACTTGCTTGATGACTAAATATTATAGAATGTGATTTTATTCAAGGTCTACCAGAAGATAGGCGAGAAAGATACTCATGATTGGTCCTTGGAAAGCAAACAAAAAAGCCACTTTACCCACAGTAAATTCTTAAGGCAAAGTAAATTCATGAATGTGTTCAACAGAAACAAGGCCTCAGTTAGATGAATGTTTTCATGGGGCTACAAACTTTAAATTCCAAGACATTTTGTATAACCCATTAACTCTAAGGAGATTTTCAAAAGCAGAAAGAGCTTTCTTACCTGTGCTCCAGTTCTCGAATGGACAGTATCACTCCTGAAGTGGATGGCTTCTGCTGTACGGTGGCCAAAAAGGTGAATTCACTCTTGTTCCGGAACAGCTGAATTAATTTCTCACTCACATGAGGAGCTGCATGGATCTCTCTTTCCATATCTAGGAATCAACAGGAAAAGCAGGAGAAATTGGAGAGAAGAAGAAGAGATGAGGAAAGAAAAAGATAGAGAAGAAATACAGCAGAAAGAGGAGAAAGGAGATGAGAAGGAAGAGGAGAAAAGATCCATGGTTAAAAATGTCAGTCCAAAAAAATCCAGATTGCATTTTTCATTTTCTCTCCTGTCACTAGTTTTCATTTTCAGGCACCTTTCACCACTCCCTACAGCTGCATTCATTCAATGCAAATCCCAGAAATGCTATCTCTGTCACCGCACCCACTTGTCACTTTGTCAAGTTCACAATTGGCCTGACAGTGATTTTCTGACAGGAATTTTGACAAGACACTGAGCAATTCAGTTTTCTGAAAACAGGTTATGTTGCTGTAAATAAAGTGAGAGGCAGTCGGATAAATGGGGTTCTAAACTCAGAGAATCTTTGGATAATAAGACCCAAATGCCACTCAGCATCCTCCAATTTCACTTTTTCCAGGGACTCAGCTTCCCTCTCCCCACAATGTATATAGGAAACCTGTCCTTGCCTTGTAACTAGCAGATATTTACTAGCACTAATAATGCCAGACAACTCTGCCTTTGCTTAAAGAATAAATACAAGGCATGCTCATGATCCACACGCGTGCCTGGAATTTCTCCATAAACATGCAATGGATGACTTTCCTCATGAAATATTTATTGAAATTGAGGCCGATTCAGCAGGCCTAGAGGTGTGTGATTCCAGCTAATCCTGCTCCTGGACAAGAATGCTTCTTTCTCCAACATTGGCATAATGAGAGACATCCATCACTTCATGCCCAGACTCACTCTTGTCATGATAAACTGGGTGTTATCTCATTATTTTACACTACATTTTCTGGCATCAGAAAAGGGCACTAAGGAAGCAAAGTTAGAGAAGATTATTCAGAGGATGATAAATGAACATTAAAAGTGTGTTTGGTGGTCTCTCACATCCTGACCACCTTCTCTGACTGTATGATAACTACTTGGTTATTTCTCCAGGACTGCAAGGGAAGTCCTTGAAAAACACAGAACTTCAAAGGCTGCACTGCCCAAGCAACATCACAGACTGGCATATGGACCTTAAAGAATCTCATCCTCAACAGTGGCTTCTAAATAAAGTATCCTTGGATTATTGACTTTGGGACTCAGTCTTCTCATCTGTAAAATGGGGGAGCAGACTAGGTGATCTCTTAGAGCCTTCCCACCTTAGGCTTCTATAGTTTTTTGAATTGCTGCTTCAATTTTACAACACAGAAAAGAACAGCATAGTCTTATCCACCTGTAAGTTTCTAGGCTATGAATGGCAGAAAGCAATGTTTGTTCTCTACCATGGAGACACCCAACTCAGGCAGACCAGTCTACCAGTATAAAACCTACCTGCACAATAGTAGCAAGGCCTTCACTACTTAATTGTTAAGTGGCTTGCTGTCAGCTTTTGTCAAGTGTTGAGGTAAGAGATAGCCACTTGAAAAATGCTTCTATACCTTCTACAAAATCCCAGCCAAAGATAATCCAGATGACATTTAAAACCTACTAAATACGTGAGCAAATCACTCTGTAAACTAGAGAGTATTAGAAAATGTTTTTTAATATTATTTTTACTATCATTACTTTTTTTTTGAGGGGGGGGTCTTACTCTGTCACCAGGTTGAAGTGCAGTGGCATGATCTCAGTTCACTGCAGCCTCTGCCTCCCAGGATCAAGCAATCTCCCATCTCAGCCTCCTGAGTAGTTGCAACCACAGGTGTGTGCCACCATGTCCAGCTATTTATTTTTTATTATTTTTGGTAGAGACAAGGTATCCCCCTGTTGCCCAGGCTGGTCTTGAACTCCTGAGCTCAGGAGATCCATCCACCTTGGCCTTCCAAAGTGCTGGGATTACAAGTGTGAGCCACCCACCCTATTATCATTACTTCTAAGCAAAGATCATCTTAATAAACTAACCTAGAATGTAATGCCAGAAAAAAAAATTCAACTCTAAAGATTCAGTTTTGTTTGCTTTTTACTTTTCCTTCTTTACTCATCAATTAGGAATCAACTGATTGGTAGTGGCTGCCTAAACAGTTCATTTCAGGATTCTAAAGCTTGGGCCCAAAGGAAAGAGGAACATAAGTGATCAGCAATGCCTGCTGGAGGAAGTGGATATGAATATCATATCAGGTATGGGTATCCTAACCTCTAACTCAGTTCTTCCTGAGTGATATCATCCAGTCCCATGGCCAACAGTGTCCAACTTTATAACTGCAGCCCTAACCTCTCCCTTAAGCTGTAAATTCAAATGTTCACCTTCCTACTTAATATCTCCATGTGAATATCTAATAAGCATTTCCAATTGTAATGTGCCCACAGTGAAGCTTGTTCTCTTCCCTCCACTCTCAATTTTCTCACAGAGGTCTCAGTCTTAGTAAATGGCAACACGCCATTCCTCAAGTCAAAAAACTAGAAATAGTCCTTGATTTTTCCGTTTTCTCCACTCTCCATATTCAATCTAAAAACAAGTCAAGTGGGCTCCCATGTCTGGAATTTGTTCACTGCTTCCCAACTTCTCTCTTAAAACTCTTGTCCAAGCCAAGATCATTGCTCCCTAGGGTGCTTCCAATGGTTTCCTAACTCATCTTCCTGCTTCCATATTGCCTTCTTTTCCCCATTCTTCGCACAACAGTTAACATACTCTTTTTAAAGCCTAACTCCAAGTTATATTAGCCTCCTGCTTAAAATCCTCCAGTGGCTTTCCACTGCTCATAGGATAAAATCCAGTCCCTACAGCATGCCTGCAAAATTGAACACAAACTGATTCTTGCCTACCTCTCCCACCACATTCACACTCTTCTCCTTGGTCACTACAGGAACACACCAGGCCCACTCCTGCCTCAGATCCTCATGCTTATACCTCTGCTCACAGTGCTCTTCTCTCTCCTTTTCACGTGCCTCACTCCTTCTCCTTCAGCTTTCACTGTAAATGCAATCTTCTGCCCACTCCAAGGCAGGCTCTGCATTAATATCTCTCTAATGCTCCAGTCTATTTTCTCCATTTGACTTGTTATAATATATGTATTATAATCCATTTATTACTTGCTGATATCATTTATCACAGTCTTGTTTCAGGTTTGTTATCTCATATTATTTCCTTTCTTTTCCCACTAGACTATAAGTTCCATGAGGGCAGGCATACTCATGTATCCATTGTTTTATCCACAGTTCTCAGTGTCTGGCACAAAACAGGCATTCAATAAGGATTTATTGAATTAATTAATGTATTTTCCTTTTATTTTTCTCATTTATATTGTTACTTCAAGTAACCACATATATTATGGTCAGAAAATAATATATCTTTTGGAAAACAAGGAGATAAATGGGTCTTTCTCAAATGCTCAATATGAAAATTTATTTTAACGATTTTTGGTACTAAATAAGCCCCACTTCTTTCCAGGAAACCCCCTATTTAATAATCTGATCTAGTACTACCATACTTCTCACTCAACCCTCCAAGAAAATGGAACATTTCTTATGCTGGCTTTTCTTATTTCTTTTTATAAATGATCGGCACACTGAAGTAAAGAGACCCCATTAGCACTCACTAGAGTAAAATGTAAGGAACATCTGTTTTGATACATTGAGGCTTTATGTGCATTCTCATCTTCAGAGAAGCCCTTTAAAGTAAATTTTGACCGTGATTTAGATGCTTAAAAAATACAACAAAGTAATTCTATTTCTTATAGTATGTAGGCTGAAACACTGGACAGGTTTCAAAGGACTGAAATCACCCTGAGTTTTGAAGATAACTACCTGTGTGACTTTGGATAAAATATCTTACCTCTCTGAACCTCACACTGTACATCTGAAAATTAAGACCACTGAATTCCATGATCTCAATATTCTTTCCTAGTCTTGACATTTCATTTCAGTTAATCACCTGATCCTGCTCATAGCTGCATAGGAAAAGAGAGTACTGAGGGCAAATTCCATCTATTAAAAAACCTAGATTCTACAATTTTTCTCCTCTGCTGATTTTCCAAATTAACATAAAACATAAAGTTGTCAACTACTAAAAATAGTGATATGCCACCTACTTTGCAGCAGCCTGCTTTTTTCCTGGAGTTAAAAGAGCAACCAATGAAACCCAATTAATGGGGACCTATAGTGAATATTGTACTTCCATATTCAACCACCACCATGTGTGTTTGCTGTATTACTTAAGAATATGCCATTCTGCTAGAGAGAACAAGAAAAACAAATGGGAGAGATAAAGCCCACAAGAAGTGTTAAATATAGAGAGCAAGTTAAAAACTTGTGAAACGTGCTAAACACAGATCAAATACGCGGAATATAAGTGTGTTGAATAGAGGAGAGAGATCCAAGATGGCCGATTAACAACAGCTCAGGATTGTAGCTCCCAGTGAAAGCACAGAGAGTGAGTGGACGCCGCACTTTCAGACGAATTCTTGTTGCCCACAGACTAGGAGATTCCCGGCGGAGGAGCCACACGGGTCGCCAGCGCGACTTTTTTGGCCGGCGCGGCTATTTTGCCGGCGCCCCAGCACAGCGCTTCTCGGCGCGGAGTATACAGGACGACTCCCCGGCTCAGCTGGTCTCGTCCCCACAAGGAGAACAGCAATTGGAAGCGCTGAGGACTGAGAGTTTCACAGTAAGCACAGCTGAACAGGGAAGGTCCAGCTGTGCGGGGAAGGGGCGTCCGCCAAAGGAAAACTAAGAAGCAGAAAAAACTTCATCAC
>CAUYLG010003873.1:0-41297 GCA_963573385.1 Cacajao melanocephalus
TCACAAATATTAATATTAATCCTAAATTTAAATGGATTAAATGCCCTAATTAAAGACACAGACAGGCAAATTGAACAAAAAGTCAAAACCCATCGGTACGCTGTATCCAGATTTATCTCATAAGCATCGACACACAAAGATTCAAAACAAAGGGATGGAGGAAGATTCACCAATCAAATGGAGAGTAAAAAAAAAAACAGGAGTTGTAATTTTTGTCTCTGACAAAATAGACTTTAACAGTAACAAAAACTAAAAGAAACAAGGATATTACATAATGGTAAAAGAATCAATGCAACAACAGGAGTTAATGATCATAAATATATATGCACCCAATATAGGAGCACCCAGATACGTAAGACAAGTTCTAAATGACTTAGAGATTTGGACTCCTGCACAATAATGGCGGGAGATCTTGACACCACAATGTTAATATTTGATGGATCAATGAGATAGAAAATTAATAGGGACATTTATGATTTGAATTTAGACTTGGAATAAGTAAGCTTAGTTAATATCTATAGAATTCTTCACCCCAGATCTCCAGAACATACATTTTTCTCAGTATCATATTACACCTATTCTGAAAGTGACTATATAATTGGAAGTAAATCACTCTTTAGCATCTGCACAGCATTTCACAGACTCAAGTGAAATATTGGTTGGCTGTTTGTTATTTTCTTCCCTTATTCCTTCCTGTCTCTATTGTTAAGTACAGTTGTTGGTATAAAAGAGATTTTTAAAACCTATTCCTAGATTGTATTCCAGCCTGGGCAATAGAGCAAGAATCCTGTTCGCTCTCCCCCTTTTTCTTTTTCTTTCTTTCTCTCATTAAAAAAAAAAAAAAAAAATGTTCTGACTTAAACATATCCCCTTGTCACTTTATTTCTATCATTGTTCCTTGGTTTTTGTTTTCCTCTTTAAAGAAGTGTTCACTACCTTTTGTTAGCCTGATTAGACAATGAAGAGAGTCCATGGACACTGGATGCCTCAAACATAGATCCTATCCACCTTGAATTTACAGACGAGTTAGGGACAGCTTGAAAAACACACAGTCAACTGTAATAAATAGTAAAGTAATAAAGTTCCCATAAAAGAAGAAATTCTATGAGGCTCAGAGTCTTAATAAAAACTGGGTAGGATTTTAATAAGCTGAGAAGAGGGGAAGATAGAAGGCATTACAGGTACAGAGCCTACTGAAGAAATCACTATTGTGTGAGGCATAATCAAGAAACCATAGGTAATCTGGCCTGACCAGTATGAATTAGAAATTGAAGACATGACCTGAGAAGCAGTGTAAGGTCAGACTCGGTACTTATCTCATAAACAATGGACAGCCACAGTGATGGGGCCTAGGCTCACAGTTTGAGATCTGGAAGGTTTATATAGAGGGAGTTCACGCCACCATGAAAGACCAGGAAGCCAAGGCAAGGGAATTTAACTTGCTCAAGGTTACACTGCTCATTATGGGCAGAATGGAGATGAAAACTCCAGTTTCCTGATTACCAGTCAAGATCTGTAAGCTCCATACCAGGGAGATGACAACCTATGGCACGCACGTACACCACTTCCGTCTTCCTCATCCAAGGCAGACATTTCTAATTGATCCAGGCTCCTTCCTGGTGGTGCAGATCCACCATCCTCAACCCAGCACTTCCGTATCTGCCCATAGTCGGTGCTGCTCCTAGAGGTGAAACCTCTCAGCCATCATGCCCTCACCTTGCTGCCTTAATACAAAAATGCTTACTTTGAAATTCCCACACAGAATAGCAGAAATGATTGAGGGAGGACTCAGTCACAAGAGTCACTTGGTTGATGCATCCCACTGTGTGGGAGGTGAATTGTATCTGTCATCATCTCAGACATTCTGCCACCAGCCAATGAGAGGGGTTACCCAGAGACACCTCTATTTGTTCTCTATGCCACCTTCTCTGCTCATCAAAATTACAACTGAAAAGCAGAAAAGGGAAATCCCAAACTTGGAAAGGACAGCTGAGAGCATCAATGTAAGTAAACACACCGCTTAAGATGATGAAAAGGAAAGGGGAAAGTGGGTGTGGGGAAAGAAAATACTGCATTAACCCACAGACTTAAAACTAAGTACCATTCAATGTTTCCTTTTTAGTTTAGAAACCACTAACTAAAAATGAAGAAAAAAATCAGGAAGTTCCCTCCTTAGTGTTAACAATAGAACAATCCCGTGTGCAGTTACAGGGGCAACTTCTTTTTAAAAAGAGAGGCACTGAATGTTCAGATCGGCCAGATCTTGACTGGTAGTTTGACTTGGGTGCACTCCGACATCTAAAAATAGATTTGTGATGGAGATCAACTGTAATTAACTTCAGACTTATTTAAATTATGTATTCAACATTGAAAGGATATACTGGCAAGAACGCTAACAACAAATGTGGGAATTTTGGATTCTCTTCCCTCTGTAGTCCTGAGGCTTGGTGAAATTCTTCTTATCTGTATCTTCTAATTTGTCCTACTTCAACCAGTGATAAGCACCTATCTGTACCTATTTTGCAAAAAAATCTTCTGGAGTATTTTAAGATCCTTCTCATTCAGAATCTGCACAACATATACAAAGTAAAATTATGTCACTTATACATACAAAAACTTCCTACTTTATGATAAACTGGTATATTAAAATCTGAATGTGAAAGTAGGCAAATGAAGATATTGTCATATAAACAGTCTTACTCATTTCCTCAAAGGACTCCCCATAGAATCCTCTTGAAAAAAGAGTGCATGCAGGCCCAGCACGGTGGCTCACGTCTGTAATTCCAGCACTTTGGGAGGCCAAAGCAGGCAGATCATGAGGTCAGAAGTTCAAGATCAGCCTGGCCGACATAGTGAAACCCAGTCTCTACTAAAATACAAAAAAAAAATTTAGCCGGGTGTGGTGGCGGGCACCTGTAATCCCAGCTACTTGGGAGGCTAAGGCAGGAGAATCACTTGAACCTGGGAGGCGGAGGTTGCAGTCAGCCAAGATCACGTCATTGCACTCCAGCCCAGGCAACAATGCGAGTCTTTAAAAAAAAAAAATGTGAATGCAGTTTAAATGATTCAACTTAGAAAACTCTGACTGGTATACAATTTTTCAGGATAACACTTGTGAGCCAAAGTGAAGTGTATCTACAGTCAGTGGACTATGATGATCTCAAATTGGGTGGAAAATGCCAGGAATAGGATTGTTCTATGAAAAATGAGACATAAGAACAAAAGAAGTCACATATTTTTAAAAGGTTGCTTTTTTGTTCTTGGAGCTTTCCCCTAACGTTAAAAAAAAATTGAGTCCCATTTTTTGAAAAGTAAAATCCTCCCCACACCATTACTATTTACAAAACTTAGTAATTAACTGATTAGATTAAAATAGAATTCTAATATCACTAAGCCACCTCATAGAAAACACAAAATATGTCCATTTAAAATTTTCACAATTATGTCCCTCAGTGATACTGTTAATTATATAAATAATTAAGGTATTAATAAAATTAATCTGTCTCCCTGCATGTGAGAATATTTTTTTAACATGTGTGAAAGGTTTAAAGCTCATTTCCAGAAAAAAAAAAAAAGTTGTCAGGAAATAAAAAGACAAGTATTCACCCTAAGAACCATAATTACTGCTTTCCTCATAGGAATGTCATCTGAATCTTTCACTTTTTTTCTTTCCTTTTTTTTTCAAGAAGGAAAGTCAGTTCTGTAGCTTTTTCCAGACTACAAAGTTCTCACTTCAGGATTTTAGCATTTAAACTTTATTCTTAATTAATGTAATATAATAAGCATCAAAGAGAAATTGCAATACTTTCTGAATATAACTGGCATTGGCATGGTATTCTATTTAGAGTCTATTCACCTGAACCCAGGTCTAGAAAGAAAAAAAAAAATGTGTAAAACCTGAGAGGTCCATTCTGCTTCTACAAAGACAGACCACTGATGCCTTAAAGATGCTGCCATTGGCTGCAGGATTTCACATAAACAGCGTTCACAACACAGCCGGCAATATGCAGAGGGCAGCCACAGTTAAATGTGCAGCTCCCCTTGCCCTTTGAATTAAGGTGGGGTCTCTGATGAGTTGCACTTTTAATTTTTACTCTCAACAATGCCAGAGAGATAGTTTTATACAGACACAGCAGCACAGTCTCTGGCTGCTGGAGGTTTGCTCTCTGCCTTCCAAAGCCTTCGGTGAGGACTGCGACATGATGGAAATAGATATATGTCCTACAGAGGCAGCCTGCCTAGGTTTCATGCCTGTTTCTGTCACTTATACACTATATGACCTTTGGGCAAGTCTCTTTAACTACAAAGAGAAATAAATGAGTTACACAACCATAGAGTGGCTGTGAGAATTAAATGAGTTCTACAAATGCATCTGTATACAGAGCCCTTGGGACAATGCCTTGCACATAGTAAACACCATGTAAGTATCTGATATGATTATGTTCCGTATCTTATATGCATAGCATGAGATCTCTAGGTAATTAATGAAGATTACATCAAACTTTCTTAAGCTGCCTTAACGGATGCTGGCTCTCCTCTTGGCATAAATTTGAAGAGAAGAAAGGAGATTTTTGTTTGTTTGTTTACCTCTCAAACTAAGATTCTGTTTGCCACTCAGGCCTCTAGTGCAGATGGGAAACCGTGAGGCCTTCTTTCCTCCTCTTGGACAAGTTCCTTCAGGACCTACTCCCTGGCACTCTCTCCTACCCTCTCTACTCCCCTCTTGCCCAGCTTTACACTTTCCTTCACTCTTTAAGGAAAAGTGTGACTCTCACTAAGACTACAGAGTTCCCCGCCATGGTCTGCCTGGTAGGCTCCTTTTCATTTTCCAGAACTTGGCTCAACTACCACTGAGACAGTAGGTGCAAGGGGGTCCCCAAAGAATCTCCAACCAGCCTGCACACTGGCAGGCATGCACACTGGGGTGAAACCTTGGGAAGTTTGGGGCATTTGCATTGAGAAGGAGCCTGGCCATTCCCCTTCCTGTGTGGAACCTGAGATTGGAAAGGCCAGGCAGGAAGCACTCTAGCAGGGACTCTGGCCTAATGAGAGTTCCTGTTTCCCCTTTTTCTTCCTTTTCACCCAATAAAACCCTGTCTTACTCACCATTCAAATTGTCTGCGAGCCTGAATTTTCGTGGCCATGGAACAAAGAACCCTGTCTCTGGTTGAACTATGAAAGTGTCCAGGCTAGGCATGGTGGCTCACACCTGTAATCCCAGCACTTTGGGAGGCCAAGGTGGGAGGATCACTTGAGGTCAGATGTTCAAGACCAGCCTGGCCAATATGGTGAAATCCTGTTTCTACTAAAAATATAAAAATTAGCAGTGTGTGTTGGTGCATGCCTGTAACCCCAGCTATGCCAGAGGCTGAGGTGGGAGAATCACTTGAACCCTGTAGGCAGAGGTTGCAGTGAGCTGAGATTGCACCACTGCACTCTAGGCTGGGCAAGAGAGTGCGATCCATCTCAAAAAAAAAAAAAAATCCTGCAATACCCCTTCCGTTCCCACTGCCCCTCACCCTCATACTGCCCCAATATGTAAAAATTGGCAGATTATGCATTTTTTAAAAGTCTAGATTTCTAGCTTTATTAGAAGAGCGGGCAACAATGGGCCTCTCTCCCTGGTAGGAGGGCTTCATGGGAGGGGACCAGTGCTGCCCTCTTTAGGTGGGGCATGTGCTATGCAGTTTTCCACACTCCCCACCTCACTCAATTACAACTCTCTGAGCACTATGCAAAAGAGTTTGCAACTCCCAGGCTAGGCTCAGCAAAAGAATTCAAGTACTGAGACAAGGACATGCGATCTGGAGGAATCAGATCAGAATGTGGGAAGAAGCCCTGAACCAATGGGACAAGAGCTTTTTATAAGAACTTTGAGACTTAGGCCAAGGTAGGGAGGTGACATGAAAGGTAGGGTTGGATGAAGGCTAAAGTGACAGACTTTTTAGAAAGTGTGACAGTGGATGGCTTTTTGAGGAGTGTGTGTGTGTGTGTGTGTGTGTGTGTGTGGAAAAATTTGTATCTCCAGCCAGGACCTCTTTTCTGAATTCTAGATCTGTTTATCTAACTGCCTATTTGACACATCTAATGAACATATCAGACTGAACTTGTCCCAGTGGAACTATGGATGGTTTCCCCAAACCTGCTTCTCCTAACATCTCTTCCGTCTTAGTTGATGGCACCTCTGTTCATTCTTCCAGTTGCTCAGGCCAACAACTTTGAGACTATCCCTGATTCCACAAGCTGTCACCTCCCACCACATCCAGACTGCCAGCAAATCATGTTCTACCTCTATCTTCAAAACCCTCAGAATTCAAGCATATCTCACTCCCACTGCCATCACTCTGGCCTGAGCCATCATCTCCCTCTTAGATTATTGGAACAGTCCCCTAAATGCTGCACCTAATTCTTCCTATGGCCCCTGTAGTCCCTTCTCCATACAGAGGCCAGAATGATCGTATGATCATTCTCCATGCAAAAGTATTTAGTAATCTACCTGATGACATCAAATAGGGGATAATATACATATCAGACCTAAAGTTTTGTTTGTTTGTTTTGGAGATGAAGTCTTGCTCTGTCACCCAGGCTAGAGTGCAGTGGCGTGATCTTGGCTCACCGCAACCTCTGCCTCCCAGATTCAAGCAATTCTCCTGCCTCAGCCTCCTGAGTAGCTGGGATTACAGGCACCCCCTACTACACCCAGCTATTTTTTGCTTTTTTAGTAGAAACGGGTTTTCACCATCTTGGCCAGGCTGGTCTTGAACTCCTGACCTCGTGATCCACCCGCCTTGGTGTCCCAGAGTGCTGGGATTACAGGCGTAAGCCACCACACCCGGCTAGACCTAAAGTTTTAATTTCATAAAGAGTACATATTAAAGTATGAGTGTGTGACAGAGATTCAAATGATGGAGTGACAGAGACTTGCGGGACCATATAACACAATGCTGTGCTGTGCAGCAGGAAAGACAGTTCTGCTCCTTTTAAAACTCCTGGCCCCTTGGAAGCACGTACAAAGGACGACACCATGGCTACAATTTTTCACGTGCAAAATCTGCCCCCTCTGCACCAAGTGTCATTCAACCCCTCATTTGTCCACTGGTCTCCTATATGTATCTTTCATTTCTCTGGCTTTGGAACTTCTGTTTATCTGGCTCTGAGGCCTCCAGCTCCATTGCCTAATCTCCTGGCTCAGAGCTGATCTCCTGTCTCCAGGCTCAACCTTGCAACCTCTTTTTCTGTCTTCCTTAGCCTAGAGGGTAGATGTTGGACAGAAAGGATCTCAGGAAAGTTTCTGGCAAAGGCACTTACTCCACTGAGATGCTTTTAATTTTTTCCTTTCTCTTTTCCATAAGACTTTTGAAGTTATCTGCAAAAAAAATCAAGTTTTGTGATAACTTCTAACTAAGAAGACATAAAACTGAAATCTTCAGAATAGCTTTAGACAAACACATGCTGAAAAGGTGTGCCATATTTCTCCAAAAATATGCGGTGTAAAGCACACTTTAAAAGGCATGGGATGAGGAGTTAGTGAAACAGTCAGGAATCTGATGAGGAATTTACAGACCTGCAAAGGCAAGGCACAGAGCCCGGAAATCTAACTATTTCCACCAACTTTTCTCACTGAGCCAAGTGTGAGATAAGACACTGCTAATTCTAATCACACTGAAACATTTTCTGTCACATACATTATAATGGAAAATGGAAAAGGGCCATCTTGGGCTTATAAAGGTTTATGTGGCTCCAAACACTAGGTGGAGCTTAGGCATTGGTTGGAAAGCTGTTAGCAAAGAAAGCAATTCAGCTATTTTGGTGCTGTCATCCTTGGCACCTTGGGGTAGGCAGAATAATGGCCCCAAAGATGTCCATGTCCTGTTCCCTGGAACTTCTGAGTATCTTACATGACACAGCAAAGGGGACTCTGCAGCTGTGATGAAGGATTCTGAGTTGGACAATTATCTTGAATTACCAGGGTGAGCCCAATGCAACCACAAGAGGCTTCATAAAAGGGAGGCAAGAGAAATGATGACCAAAGCAGAGGTGAGGGTGATGTGTGGCCACAGGCCAAAGAATGTGGGCAGCCTTTAGAAGCTGGAAAAGTCAAGGAAATGGATTCTCCATTAGAACCCCCAGAAGGAACAGAGCCCTGCCAACACATTTGAGAACTCTGACCCTACAGAAGTGCAAGCTGGTAACTTTGTATTCTGTTAGCCATTAGATTTGAGGTAATTTGTTATAGCAGCAACAAGAAACCAATACATGTCTCTGATCTCACTCCCACCTTCAGTCCCTTAGCAAATCTAGTTGGAGAATGTCCTAGGTCTTCTAGGGACCAAGTTAAGGGAGAAGATATTGAAGTTGTATGTGAAATCACAACTCATGTAGTGGCAGCTCTTCACTGACTGCAAAGGAACAACTTTCAAATGGCCCCGGGAAGCTCCATGCAGAGGGCTGCAAGAAATGCCAGACGCACTAGACAACCAATGCATTTACTGAATCAAAAGACGGGCTTTACACCAGGCCTCGGATGATCTCCGCCCTCACTGTCAACTACTCTCTAGGAGAGCTTGTAAGAAGAGTCCAGATCCACTATTGGAGAAATCCACGAAGAGTGAAGGTATTACTCACTGGCCCCAGTATACTCTTACTACGCTTTTTGTCTTCTTACAGAAATCTTACTCTTTCCCCTCAGGCTCTCCTTGTACTTCTCATCTCCTTCCTCCTCCAGGGAAGCTTATTTTCAAGACAAGATCGAATAAACCTATGGCTAGAAAGTAAACAATGGCCGTGACATTTAAACCAAACCTCCAAGGGGTATCTCCTCTTTTTTCCTTTTCCAATTTTCATTTTAGAGTCAGGGGATACATGCACAGGTTTGTTCAATGGATAAATTGTGTGTTGTGGGGGTTTGGTGTGCAGATTATTTTATCACCCAAGTAATGAGCATAGGTAATTTTTGAATCCTCATCCTCCTCCCACCCTCTACCCTCAAGCCGGCCTGGTGCCTGTTGTTCCTTTGTGTCCATGTGTACCCAATGTTTAGTTCCCACTTATAAGTGAGAACATGTGGTATTTGGTTGTCTGTTCCTGCATTAATTCACTTAGGATAACAGCCTCCAGCTCCAGCCATGTTGCTGCAAAGGGCATGATTACATTCTTTTTTATGGCTATATAGTATTCTATGGTACACATGTACTATATTTTCTTTATCCAGTTTGCTGTTGATCTAGTTTGATTCCATGTCTTTGCTATTGTGAATAGTATTGTGATGAACATATGCATGCATCTATCTTTATGGCAAAACGATTTATATTCCTTCGGGTATATATCCAGTAATAGGGTTGCTTGGTTAAATGGTAGTTCTGTCTCATTAATAAGTTATTGGAGAAACCTCTGAAGTGCTTTCCATAGTAGTTGAACTAATTTTCACTCCCATCAGCAGTGTGTAAGTGTTCCCTTTTCTTCATACCTCACAAGCGTCTCTTATTTTTTGACTTGTTAATAACAGCCATTCTGACTGGTGTGAGATGGTATCTCATTGTGGTTTTGATTTACATTTCTCTAGTCGTTTGTGACATTGGGCCTTTCTTCATATGCTTGTTGTTGGCTGTGTGCATGTCTTCTTTTGAGAACTGTCTGCTCATGTCCTTTGCCCATTTTTTAAAATGGGGTTGTCTTTTGCTTGTTGATCTGTTTAAGTTTTTTTTTTAATAGATTCTGGATATTAGACCTTTGTCGGATGCATACACATTTGCTTTTTAAGAAAGACCAGAATAAGACTATAAATGTTCCTTGAGGACCAAAACTACCTCTAGATTCTCTATCATTGGCATCCCTCATCCGTAATACCATGCCTGGAACTTAGTTGGCCTTAAATGAATAAAATTATACCAGTAGACAGCATACCTCTTCCTATAGTATCTCCTCTCAATGTTAGCACTTCCTATGATACAGAGATAATAACTGCTCTAAAACAAATGAGACCTTGGGAAAAGGCTTATTAAAAATAACCATCATGCTAATGTTATTTTAGCTTTCAAATCACTTTTTAGAACACTAATTTAATTATTCTAATGATGCAACATCTTAAAAGTGGCGAGTACAGAAGGGTCATGTGACTTGAGACATGACAGTGCCACAGATGAGAAATGGAAAATTTAAAGTTTCAATTTGACTGAACAAGGGGTACAGATCTCTAAATTACCATGTAGCTTTGATGAGCATTCACAAAGCTTTCATTTACTTAGAACTTCAAAGCACGAGATCACTCTGTCCAGAAAGCTCCTGTGCTCACCATTAAAACCTCATCATTGACTGAGCCTTTAATCCCATGCAAACTTAAGAGTTATAACCTGGGGCCAATGGAGGGCTTCGATGAGGTTTATGGGCCCCATTAAATTTTATGATTATGTGTACTGAATCATTTTAATAGAATGAGTCTGATCAAGGAAGGTTTAGAACCTGCTTCTTTAAGAAATAGTACCAGCCATTATGTCATTACCAAAATGAAAATCTGTCCTTTTTTGGTGTCATGATCTCAAACAATCTTTTCATTCAGTCAGTTAGTCACTGTATCAGTCTCTCATTGCTGCTGTAATAAATTACCATATACTTGGTTGTGCTGAAAAACACACATTTACTATACGACAGTTCTGGAGATCAGAAGTCTGAAATGGTTCAAGGTAAAATCAAGGTGTTGGCAGGGTTGCATTTCTCCTGGGACTCTAGGGATAAGAGAATCCATTTCGTGGCCTTTTCCAGTTCCTAGAGGCTGCCAGCAGTCTGGGCTGGTGGTCTCTTTGTATCTTCAAGGCCAGCAATGGCCCGTTGAGTCTTTCTCACTTGGCATTCTTCTAAAACTGACTCTTCTGTCTCCCTCTTGTACATTAAAAGGACCCTTGTGAATATATCAGGAAGATCTAGGATAATCTCCTATCTCAAGATCAGCTGAGAACAACCTTAAGTCCGTCTCCAACCTTAATTCCCACTAGCCACACAACCTAACACAGGCACAGGCTCCAGGAGGATGTGAACATCTCGGGTGGGGGTGCATTTTTCTACCTACCACAGTTACTTAACACCTGTTTTGAGCACTCACTTCTAGTATGAGATTTTGTAGATAAATTTTTTTGTTTTTTAAGATGGAGTCTTGTTCTGTCACCCAGGCTAGAGTGCAGTGGCATGATCTTGACTCACCACCTCAGCCTCCCAGTTTCAAGCAATTCTCCTGCCTCAGCCTCCTGAATAGCTGGGATTACAGACACAGGCCACCATGCCCGGCTAATTTCTGTATTTTCAGTAGAGTTGGGGTTTCACTAAGTTGGCCAGGCTGGTCTCAAACTCCTGACCTACTGATCTGCCCACCTCAGCCTCCCAAAGTGCTGGGATTACAGGCATGAGCCACTGAGCCCGGCTGAGGATAAACTTTCTGACATGGTCCTCACTTTTCAGGTGACAACAATAAAAGATAATAATAGCTGCCATCGTGGAGCATTTGCTCTATGCCACTCCATTCTAAGCATATTATATGACTTCATTCATTTAATCATACAACCAGCCTAGGAGTTAGGTGATGTGATTATCACTATTACAGATAAAAGGAAATGAGCCACCAAGAGCCTGTGTTTCTTGCCCAGGTCATATAACTAGTTTGGTGGCAAGGTGCAGTTTAAACACAGGCACTCAGACACTGGTACCCAAGCTCTGAACCTGTACTAGAGTTTATTCTTTAGTACAACACCGAGAAAACTTAAAGAGGGGGCATTAAGTAAGCAAAAACAATATAAATCGTTGAAATAATGTAAATTTTCAAGCTAAATAAGGACAATGGAAATTAAGACGAGTAAGTCATAACAAGGATGCTAAAAAGGCTGGACCATTATATGTACACATGAGGACAATTCAATGAAAATAATCAATGAATAGTCATTGTCACCACTGTCCGTTAAAATAATGCCCATCATAAAAATAACTGAAGTTTTCATAGGGAGCATAAATAACAGAAAGAAGCCTGCAAAATTTAATGGCATCCTGCATTCAACTAGCATTCAACAACTCTAAAATATGTGAATGCACACCGATGGGATACAAGATCAGCTCAGATGGAAAGAAATGACCTCAACCAAACTCCAACACTGTGAGAAAGATGCACCGCTATTCTAGGATGGAAATAAATATATCAGATCACTCATCGTGTTTTCAGGTTTGAAGCTACCAGAATGAAATTAGGTCTGCAAAAATTCAAGGGTGACTGCTTCTTAGACATGGAAATCGTATCTGTTGAATATAGCTCTACAGGAAAAAGAAAAAGGAGAGCTAGTGAATATTGTTTCTCGAAGGGAGCAAGCAGCTGTGACTCCGGGAGAGTAATTTAGTAAGGCTTCCTGGCTGTAGACATAAAAGAATAAGAAGAAATCTGACAAGATGAGAATAAGAGCTGGCCACTAAACTAGAGAAAACGTTAGGAAAATTCAAAGGATTTTTTTTAATAGCTTTGAAAGGAAGACTGAAAGAAAGAAAAGAGTAATTTTTAAAGTCTCATTTCTAATTCTGATTATATAAAAAAAAATGACAGCAGGGTCCTGAATCTATTGTCTCCCAATGAAGTCCTCATAAAATGTCCTAGGTTTAAAAGTCTGTTTACAAATCCAAAGAGGAATTTCCTCTCTGGCCTTTCTCAACCACAGCCCAGGGTCTCAGTAGTCAAAGTGTGCCCTTTCTGTTCCTAACACAATCACCAGGAATCCTACGATTCAGAAACAAAGACACTGGAGGGAAAAGTTGCTGCTGTTTGTGTAAGGAAAGGAGGTTTATGCTTCAAAGGATCGACCAGTTCTGTAAGATTATTAGAAAGAAAAATAAATGCTTAAACTGCAATAACCTGCAAACACCCCATTAGTAAGATGATCTGCTCAGGGAGGAATCACGATCACATGTGATGATAAATATCAACAGCAAGCAACATACAGCCAAAAAAGGAAACACCCTGTTTAACTAAAAATGCAGAATGTTCAAGAAGCAGCCCATATTTCCCTTATACACTGTAACCAATAATTTAAAGTGCTAATGATAGTATCACAGCTATAATTTGGTCCCAAAAGAAACATCTAAAAGGCTAAAGTAAGTAAGTTGGAAAACATCCTCCCCCAACAGCGCAGGACCAATTTTTTTTTTCATATTTCCATAGCAGTATCCCTATGCCATCTTTGGGCTTTGCTGAGAACATTACCTTACCATGAAGGAGGTATCCTTTTGTTGCAGTTGCTTAATAGCTCAGTACATCAGATGAGGGGAAACAAATGGCACAGCACACAAAGTGGGGATGGGCTGCTTATTAATGCAGTAAAGACATGTATGTAGATAATACTTTCCTTTTATATAAAAATGATGCCATCGAGGGCAGGCGTGGTGGCTCACACCTGTAATCCCAGCACTTTGGGAGGCTGAGGTGGGCAGAATTCGAGGTCAAGAGATCAAGACCATCCTGGCCAACATAGTGAAACCCAGTCTCTACTAAAAATTTAAAAATTAGCTGAGTGTGGTGGTGCACGCCTGTAAACCCAGCTACTTGGGAGGCTGAGGCAGGAGAATCACTTGAACAAGGGAATCGGAGGTTGCGGTGAAATCAAATTGCACCACAGCATTCCAGCCTGTGTGACAGAGTGAGACTCTATCTCAAAAAAAAAAAAATTATGCCATTAAACATTCTCCTCCTCCAAAACACACACCATTTCTCCTAATGGTGATGAATTTTTGCTCATTTCACCAGTCTCTCCCTGTTCTTCTGCTAACAAATAACCTGTTTGCTGTGGCTGCAGAGTACCATGGCAGTATTTAAAGAGTGGAACAAGTACCAAGGTCACACTGGCTTCTTGTGCAACCAACTTTGAGCTGAAGTTAAGCCGGTAGACACACAGTGATGAACAGAATATTTTTCCCAAAAGCAAGCACACTACTGGGCCAGACACATGCCATATAGTTTGCTGGAACTTTTCCCTGTCCTGCTGCCAGGCTCATCACAATCTACTTGGCAGTCTGGTATGCTGGAAGAAAGGTGTCTGAATTCCTAGCTGTGTGATCACAGACCAGACAAGTGACCTTGCTGTACCGCATCTGCAAAATGGGCCTAATAAAAACACTTGCTGGCCCCACAAGGTATTTTAAGATGCAAACTGATTATACACCTGGATGTACTTTGTAATAGGTAAATATTAGAATACAGTATATAGAGCTGAGTAAATAAAGAATTGTCATTTCAGGAAATGAAGACGGTTTGCAGATAACACACAAATGTATTTCAAGATTTGGGAATATTAAACAGGGATAGATATTATTTTATGGAGAAAAAAAGACAAAAATCAGACCATTTGACCACATTTAAATATGTAAAAATCTTTCATTGAGCAGCTGAAACAAAAACAACTGAATTAAATATACATTTTTAAATTTTTATTCTTAAGAAAGAGGAGGCCTGGCACAGTGCCTCACCCCTGTAATCCCAGCACTTTGGGAATCTGAAGCGGGCAGATCACTTAAGGACAAGAGTTCAAGACCAGCCTGGCCAACATGGTGAAACTCCATCTCTACTAAAAGTACAAAAATTAGATGGGCATGGTGGCACATATCTGTAATCCCAGCTACTCAGGAGGCTGAGGCACGAGGATCACTTGAGCCTGGGAGGCAGAGGCTGCAGTAAGCCGAGATCACACCATTATACTCCAGCCTGGGAGACAGAACGAGACTCTGTCTCCAAAAAAAAAAAAAGAAAAGAAAAAGGAATTGAGTTTACGCTATTTTACAAAAGATTTAGGTAAGTTATTTTTACAAATAAATTTTGTTTAGTAAGAGTTGGGATATAGTGAGACAATACAATGTGTGTCCCTAGAAATCTTAACTGGGCAAACACTTTTCTGAGGCAACAAAATACAAGCATTCCAGAAAACAGCCAAATGATCTTGGATAACCTTCTACAGCAAAGTTGGCAAATTTTTTTCTCTAAAGGGCCACACAGTAAATACTTGAGGCTTTCTGGGCCACACAGTCACTGGCTGTCAAAGCACTCATCTCTCCTAGGGTAGTGGGAAAGCAGACATCGACAGTACCTAAACAAATGGGTGTGGCTGGGTTCCAATAAAACTTTTCATTATTTATTTTTGAGACAGGGTCTGCCTGTCTCCCAGGCTGGAGTGCAGTGGTGTGATCTCAGCTCACTGCAGCCTTGACCTCCCGGATTTGAGCAATCCACCCACCTCAGCATCCCAAGTAGCTGATACTACAGGCACATGCCACTATGCCCACGGGGGTCTCCCCATGTTGCCTAGGCTGGTCTCGAACCCACTCCGGAAGAGTTAATATTACAGGGGTGAGCCACCACGCCCAGCCTCAGTGAAACTTTATTTACAACAAAAGGTGTCAGGCTGGATTTGGCTGGTAGGTCATCATTTTCCAACTCTTCATTCTAAAGGTTCTTTCCAGTCCTAGGATTCTAATCTGCAAAACACAGCTCTAGCAAATGGTGAAAAATCAAATGAAGATGAAAAATACCAGTACATTGCTGAATCTGAGTGGTATGTCGCTGGAGCCAGTGCCATTCTTTCTAGAGCTTGGGGATATACTTAATAGATCTTTGTAATCAGCTCATTAGGATAATACATCATTAGTGATTTTCCTTTTTAGCAAAACATAAAAATGTTTACATATGTTTATAGCTGTGATACCCAGACTTTGTAATCCAAGTGTATAATATTACAATCTGGTGCACTAGGAAGCATATGCCATCTGCTCAGCTTCTTCATCCTGTCTGCCAATGGGAATATTTTTAGATAAGGTAAAGACATGTGTGGGTAGACACTACCTTGGTCCTTTTTCTAGCTGCTACTCTTTTGTCACTCTTTTATCTCATTGTTCTTCCTCACCCATTCCACTCTTGCAAAGCAGAGTGAAACAACACCCTTATTGCAAGGAGGAGGTCAAGCAGGGAGGAGCAGGTGAGGGGGCCACAGCTGGGCAAACCACGTCCCAGGAGCTTTCAGGGTGAAAGCTGGCAATTAGGTCCACCCTGGAAACCATGGACCAGGAAGAAGAGTGTGTTCGGAAGTCGGGCCGAACTGGAGTGTAGTGGGAGCGAAAGGAAGAGTGGGAGTGAAAGCAGAGCTCAGGAAGGAGGGTGGCTGCAGTGCCAGAGGCTCATTTTCCTGGCACCCTGCCCCAGGGCATGTGGGTGGATTGGCCTCCTTGAAACCTTGGGGTCAAAGGAAACAAACAACCCCCTTACTAGTGTGCCTGCAGCCAAAGCACCTTGGACTTTGATCATGTCAAATTCTCTGACCTTGATGTATTTATTTCCTGATATTGCCCAATGAGGTGCTTTTGTTTATTTTTTGCTTTTTTGGTCTAACGAGTAAAAGGAAACACATACTGTTGGCCGAGACATTCTAAAGATGTAATACACACACGTTTATTTATCATGCATGTTCATATTACACATTCACATACAAATATGAGTATACACATGTATATGCATACAATCATATATGGCTTAACAATGGGGTATGTTCTGAAAAATTCATTGTGAGTTCATGTTGTGTGAACATCATAGCGTGTGCTTACACAAACCTAGACAGCATACGCTGTGGCTACAAACCTGTAGAGCATGTTCAATAGTGAATACTGTAGGCAATTATAGCCTACATAAGTGGATGGAAAGTATTTGTGTATCTAAACATAACAAAGGTATAATAAAAATACTGCATTGTAATCTCATGGAACCACTGTAGTATATGCAGTCTGCTGACAAGGGAAACATAGTGATGTGGCACACGACTCTCTCTGTCTCTTTGCATATACACAGACACACACACACACACATATATATATTATTGTGTTTACAGGTTTTTTCTAAGGTAGCTTCTATGTTAATTAGAAGCAGTGAGTGGAGATACCCGGATTTTAAGGTAACTTAAATACCATGTTTAGATCTTAAAAAATATACACGGCCTGAGAACTTGTCACACAATCTGAAGCCTCTAATTTAACAATAAGCTTGTTGGACGCCAGCATCCGTGGATGAAGGAGTATTTTCCAACCTTGATTTATTAATGGGAAACTCAGGCTAAAACAAAGAAAAAGTGAAATTCTTTTGAACTTGGACTACAGATACTTGGCATGTATCGCTTGGGTTGTTTCTATTCCAAGTGACAGATGACAGAATCACCAATTCCAACTGGTTTAAGCTAAAGAGTGGGGGACAAAAACGCTGAGGAAGTCAAAAGATCAGGAATAGAACTTCAACCACTACTGGATTCAGGTTCCAACAAAGACAATCAGAATTCAGTTCTCTATCTCTCAGCTCTGCCTCCACAGGAGTGTGGTCTATCTCAGGTCCCAGGCAGATGACAGCAAAACCACTATGGTACAGAAGCAGCAAGCAAAAGCCAGAGCAATGGTCGATCATTCCAATGAGGCCACGTTCCCTTTCTGGGCCAATCCCTGAGGTTCTGAGTGAAGCTGGAGTCATGAGCCACCCCAGGAAGTTGCAGACCTATCTGAACTTATGATAAAGTCGACACCATAAGAAAATCAGGGGCTTTTACCATGAGAAGGAGTAGTTCTTGACAGCAGACAAACCTTTAACAAGGAACTCAGTACGTCCATCCCTCTAGAACAAGGAACAATGTTATGATGTCAAGGATGCTGATGGCAGAAATATCACCAAGTTGGAAAAGCGACTCTAAGTCAGAAAAATATGAAAATGGAATGTGAATCGTTTAATGTAGGCTGCAGTACCCAGCAAGGCTTGGAGACATCTCAAGAAGCTGCCTGGCCGGGCATGGTAGCTCATGCCGATAATCCTAGCACTTTGGGAGGCCGAGGCAGGCAGATCACGAGGTCAGGAGATTGAAACCATCCTGGCTAACACAGTGAAACCCCATCTCTTTTAAAAATACAAAAAATTGGCTGGGCATGGTGGCACACACCTGTAGTCCCAGCTACTCGGGAGACTGAGGCAGGAGAATCGCTTGAACTCGGGAGGCGGAGGTTGCAGTGAGCTGAGATCACGCCACTGCACTCCAGCCTGGGTGACAGAGCGAGACTCTGTCTCAAAAAAAAAAGAAAAAAGAAAAAAAAAAAAAAAGAAGCGGCCTGCTGCACCGCTGTTTCAGTGGGAGCCACTGAGAAAACAAGATCCACTAACTCTGCTGAAACACATAGCCTGCAGTAATGCTAGCCTAAGCGCTGAAAGGATAGTCCTAGAATAGTCTCACAACATGGCAGCATCATGTCCTATCTTGCCATACATCTAATGCCTTGAGGTCAGGGACCATTTACGACACCCTCATCTGCACAGCAGTGACGGGAACTGTGTGTGTGTATTCGTTATGACTTCACTGGCAGCCTTTTTCATTCTCCAGTATGTAGATGGGAAACTTAAGGACTAGGTTAAGGAAACTCATTTCAGAGGAAAACAAAGACAAAAATAGTTTATCAAAAACTTCACCAGAACATTGTTTTCATTATGTTATTTGGGTCATGCATGGAAAACATTAAGAGCAAAATTAGGATCACCGAGATAATTCCACAGAAAACTTGAAAAGTCACAACATAGGTAAATTGATATAGATTTGGCTGGATTTTCATTTTGATTTTTTTCTATTGAGTATTCCACTCCCTATGTTGCTATACACATAATAGCATATGAGATTTTAGCCACACTCTTAAAATACACAGGCTCAAGCTGATGCTAGTGGTTAGTGTGCACTGTAAATAAATAGGATAAAGTTCTGTGATGTTTCCAAGAAGGAAATAAGACAGTAACTGTCTTCATGGCAGGAAATATTATCTTTCTTAAACAACAACAAAAAAACACACACATACACATTGGACACAGTGGCTTACGGCTGTAATCCCAGCACTTTGGGAGGCTGAGGCAGGTGGATCACCTGAGGTTGGGGGTTTGAGACCAGCCTGCCCAACATGGAGAAACCCCGTCTCTACTGAAAATACAAAATTAGCCACGTATGGTGGCACATTCCTGTAATCCTAACTACTCAGGAGTCTGAGGCAGAATTTTTGAACCCGGAAGGCAGAGGTTGTGGTGAGCTGAGATCGCACCATTGCACTCCAGCCTAGGCAACGAGAACAAAACTCCGTCTCAAAACAAAACAAAAAATTAGATGTGCTGTTTTTCATCTGACTATAAAAAAATCAGTGATTTTGTTTGCATTTCATGCTGCTATACTCTGTGGGCTGGGCTATCCCCAGACTTACCCAGCTTACATCATGGAAGTTTTCAAAAAGTCTAAACACTTAAGAACTTTTGTTCATTTTTCCCCATTCATAATAGATTTCTGAAAGATCATTTTAAAATGTTAAATTTCCCTTCATTTTTCTAAATATTTGTAACACTATAGGCAATCAGTTGAGAAAAGACAGCTCATTGTTCTGTTTTTCCCCACAGAGAATTTGTCCCAAAAGATATTTTTTAAGAAGAAAGTTTAATAATACATCTCCCTAACCAGCCCAGAAATTGCCACAAATTCAAAATTCATTCTTGTACAATGTTCTTAATTATAAGTAATCTTTCTGTGTTAGTTTAATTCTATCCTATTTATCTTCTCAAGTAGAATGACACATTGCAAATACAATTTGGGGAGTTTTATTAATAAATGTCTAATCCCATGGCTTGTAGGACATGTCTCAGAATAATGTTTTAACTACAGTAATGCTCAGTGACTAACACCCTTTCAATAGTAACTGTCCCCTCAACGTGAGGCCAGGCATCTTTTCCAGTGTGATTAGCGGCGATTCCTCAAAAATTGGTCTCAAAGTACTCACAGCAGGTGACTAGCTCCAGTCTCCTCTCGCCTTCAAAATATGCCAAGGATTATCAGCTTTGTTCTACTTTAGGATTAGATTTTCCATATCCTTTAAAACCACGATAGGAAACCAAGAGTGATGCTAAACAGCAGCACTAATGTCCTATACCATCGAACTCAGTTTTGCAAAACGAGTATTTGGAGATAATGCTCTAAACATGTATATACACATCTCCATAGAAATGGATAGTCAGAAGGGCTCGTGCACACACACAGTTTTTCGTATATTGGTTTTGGTGGGCTGATCTGGGAACTTCATCGCTGTATGTGATATTGCTTGCTATTGTTTCTTTTAGAGCCCATACATATATATGAGCCCAAACAACTAGGTTTGCATATCTGATAGCAACATATCTTTCCAGGCTAATTCTGTATGTCCAGGTACAACAGGACAATGTTATCATGAGGCCATGTTTTCCTCCTCTTGATTTAGAAAAATTATGGATTAATTTAAATTATTTGTGAAGTATCTGATGACAATAAGGAGAAAAAGTTACATTCATATTCTATGTGTTTTCATTCTATAAGGAGTTTGGAAAGGGCTCCATCTGAGTTTCAGATCTTTGGATTTAGCAGTTCCCTGCAACTAAAAGCAATCTTGCTGTGACTGAAAATGGAGGTGTCAACTCAGGAAGGCTACAAATTGCCAACACAGGGAATAGCCATTTTAAATTACTTCCAAAGCCCAAATAAATTCTCCCGAATGGAAATCTGCCTTTATCCTTATTTTCTATCTCCAGAGATGATATGTGTTTTACTCATTATGAATCATTCTCTCCATTCCTTTCTACTAAAGTAAAGAAGAATGAGAAAAATACACTTAAAAGCCAGCACTACACTGGGCTCTGTTTACGGCATAAGGGATATAACAAATAAGATTATTCGGTGATTTAACATATGAAAAAATACAACTTAGTTTGAATAGCACTTTAGTAACTATGAGATTATTTTAAATACAGAAATGAAAACATGTGGAAAATGCTTTGTTAACTTTAAGTCCCCATACGGATTAGCTATTATAGTCCATTTCAATTGTTCCTCACAATAACCTTCGGTAAACAGAGAAGATATAACCTTCCATAATTTCTGCAGATACTTAAAACTGGGACAAAGATACTAAGTGACTAGGGTCACACAGTTAGTAATAGCAGAAATGGCCCCTCAATCTTTAGCTTCTGAATTTCTCTCTAGTAATCTCTCCTTAAACCAAGCAGTATTTAGAAATAAGCTCTTTGTGCAGTGTACACACATAGAAAAATTTTTTGTACTGTGACGTTCCTTCTCATTATAACTTAATGTTACTTAGTTATGGATATAACTTAATTAAAATTTAATCGTATCTGACCATGGCGTAAAAGTCTATCCTTTTCAGTTATATTTACTACGTTTCCATAGAGTATCACTTAATCACAAATGGTTTCATAACTTTTCATAACTGGAACATTTCTGGGGGAGAAAAGAACATTAATGATTAAGAAGGGCTTCTTAATTCAGACAGCAATCCCACCGAATTGTCCATGTTTCAGAAGTGGCCCTTAGAACGTTCCAATTTTAGAACATCAGCTGCCACAGTCCTTCCCACCATGTTTATTTGCTGCTGCTCCTCCTGCAGCATTTTCAACAGTCTGGCCCACCTTCCCCTTGATGAAAGGCTTCCTGTTCTTGAAATAGAAAAGTGTTGAATTTTACTGCCTATAAGGTTTTAGAGAGTCAAGTCAAAAGAATTTTAAGAATTTTAAGTCAATAAAAAATGGTGCACGGGTATGGTGTCAATACATCACAACTAAAATTTCAGTTCATTACTGGTGAAAGGGCAAAGTAGTGAAATTCCATTAGAAACCTGTTGGGCAGTATTTTGTAAAGCTGAATATACTATATCTCATGACCTAGCAATTCCATGTGTATATAACAGAAATGTGTGCATATATAAGAATATTCATAGCTGTCAGGTGCAGTGGCTCACGCCTGTAATCCCAGCACTTTGGGAGGCTGAGGCAGGTGGATCACAAGGTCAGGAGTTCAAGACCAGCCTGGCCATGATGGTGAAATCCTGTGTCTACTAAAAATATAAAAATTAGCCAGGCATGGTGGCGGGCACCTGTAATACCAGCTACTTGGGAGGCTGACGCAGAGAATTGCTTGAACCAGGGAGGCAGAGATTGCAGTGAGTCGACATCGCACCACTCACGCCAGCCTAAGCGACAGAGAAAGACTCCATCTGAAAAAACAGAATATTCATAGCAACACTTTTTGTAGTAATCCTAAATTGGAAGCAACCCAAGAGTCTATCAATAACAGAATGAGTAAGTGTATAGAGATAAATTTATAGAATTTGGAACCGCCTACAGCAAAAAAGAATGAACTACACGTAGATATAATGTATAGATAGATCTCAATATATGGATGTTGAGTAAAAGAATCCAAATACAAAAGCGTACATAAATATTATATAATTCCATACATATAAAATTCAAAAACAGGCACAATTAATTTATAGTTATGAAGTCAGCACAGTGATTAATATGGGCAATGGTGATAATTAGTGTTTCATCGGAAGGCCTGAATCTATTCGATACATCTACCTGAATGGTACAAGACGGCAAGGCTAAATCAATGAGAGGGGTTTGGGATGCCACTGCCAAAAACCAGAAGACGACCCGATCACACAAGGTTCTAACCATAAGGACAGAGAAGACAGAATGAATTTTCCCCAGGTCACCAAAAACCTGCAATAGTAGCTTGACATTGTCAATCTTTTACATTTTAGCAATTCTGGTGAGTGGGTGGGTGGTGGTAAATAATTGTTACTTTTATTTGCATTTCTCTCATGACCAATAACGTTGAGCATCTTTTTATGTTTATGGTAAATTGCGATATTCTCTTCTCTGAAAGCTTTTTCAAGTATTTTGCCCAAATTTTAATTGGGTTGACTGTACTTTTCCAACTGCTGTGTAAGATTCTTGACATATTCTGGATACAAGTACTTTGTCAGATATGCATATATCTGTAACCATTACTGCCAAACTCGACTCTATTCCTCTGCACTATTCATGTACCTTGAACCAATACCATACTATCTTAATTACTGCAGCTTTATAAGAAGTCTTCGTATCTAACAACGTAAGTTCTCCATGTTTTTTCTTCTTTAGTTAGTATTGCTTCGGTTATTCTTGGTGCTTTATATTTCCACTTAACTTTTTTTAAACCAGTGTGACAGTTTTCACAAAAATTAACTGACTGATTTTTATTGGAATTGCATTGAATCTTTTTATCAAATTAGGGGAAACTGTATCTTTACAATCTAATCTGGACACATGGTAATATCACTCCATTTATTTAAATAATCTATAATTTTTCTCAATATATTTTGCAGTTTTCACTGTAAAGGATTTGAACATCTCTCATTAGATTTATTCTTCTTAATTCTGAATTCTCTATTCTGTGTCTGTGTGTCTGTTTTTGTACTAGTACCACTGAACATCTCTCATGAGATTTATTGCTTATTTCTGAGTTCTCTATTCTGTTTCACTAGTCTGTGTGTCTGTTTTGTACCTGTACAATGCTACTCTGGTTACTGCAGCCTTATAGTGTAGTTTGAAATTACATAGCATGATGTCTTCCACTTTGTTCTTTTTGCTTAGGATGGTCTTGGCTATTCAGGCTTTTTGGCTTCATATAAATTTAAAAAAAAATTTTCTAACTCTATAAAGAATGTCAATGGTAGTTTAATGAGAATAGCATCGAATCTATAAATTACTTTGGGCAGTGTGGCCATTTTCACAATACTGATTCTTCCTATCCATGAGCATGTAATGTTTTTCCATTTGTTTGTGTCCTCTCTGATTTTCTTCAGCAGTGGTTTGTAGTTCTTCTTTAAGAGGTCCTTCATTTCCCTTGTTAGTTGTATTCCTAGCTATTTTATCCTTTTTGTAGCAATTGTGAATGGCAGTTTGCTCATGATCTGGCTCTCTGTTTGCCTGTTGTTGGTGTATAGAAATGCAAGCAGTGTTTGCACATTGATTTTAAAGATCTAGAATCAAAAATATCATTTGACTCAGCAATCACATTACTGGACATATACCCAAAAGAATATAAATCATTCTATTATAAAGATATATGCATGTGTATGTTCATTGCAGCACTATTCACAATAGGAAAGACATGGAATCAACCCAAATGCCTATCAATGATAGACCGGATTAAAAAAATGTGGTACATACAAACCATGAAATACTATGCAGCCATAAAAACAAATGAGATAATGTCCTCTGGAGGGAAATGAATGGAGCTGGAAGCCGTTATCCTCAGCAAACTAACACAGGAACAGAAAACCAAACACCCCATGTTCTTACTTACAAGTGGGAGCTAAACAATGAGAACACATGGACATATGGGGAGAACAACACACTGGGGCCTGTTGGGGATCAGGGAAGGGAGAACATCAGGAAGAACAGCTAATGGATGCTGGACTTAATACCTAGGTGATGAGCTGATCTGTGCGGCAAACCACCATGGCACACATTTACCTATGTAACAAACCTACACATCCTACACATGTACCATGGAACTTAAAAGTTGAAGGAAAAAAAAGATTTGCTGCTAGGTACTTGATTTTTTTAACATTACATAAACGATAGTTTAAAATTTCATTTTCTAATTACTTGTTGTTAGTATAGAGAGACTTGATTTTTTTAAACTGAACTTGCCTCCAGCATTCTTGTTAAAGTCCCATTATTTTCAATAATTTTGTAGATAACTTTATATTTTCTATATATCACTTGTGGCAAATGGTTTTACTTCATCCTTTTCAATCTTCATGACAATTTTTTCTTGGCTTATTGCATTGGTTAGAATTGCCAATTGGTGGTAGTGAACACTCTTTCCTTGTTCCCAAACTCAAAAAGAAATCATTTATTACTTTAACTATGAGGTTACATAACATCAAAGAAATTCTATTAGTTTGTTGAGAATTTTTATTATAAGCAAGTGTTGAATCAAATTAGTTTTCTTTACTGAAATAATTACATAATTTTCCTCTGAATCTTTTCATGAGGCTTTGATTTTTTTGTTTGTTTGTTTAATTGAGATGGAGTCTCACCCTGTTGCCCAGGCTGGAGTGCAATGGCCTGGTCTTGGCTCACTGCAATCTCCGCCTCCTGGGTTCAAGAGATTCTCCTGCCTCAGCCTCCTGAGTAGCTGGGATTACAGGTGCAAACCACCACACCTGACTAATTTTTCTGTATCTTTAGTAGAGATAGGGTTTCTCCATGTTGGCCAGGGTGGTTTTGAACTTCTGACTTCATGATCCACCCGCCTTGGCCTCTCAAAGTGCCAGGATTACAGGCGCAAGCCACTGCAACTGGCCGATTGGTTTTTAAATGTTAAATTAACCATGAATTACTAGAATAAATCCTTTTTGATCATGACATATTCTTTTATATATCCCTGAACCTGATTTGGTAAACAAATATTTTAAGATTCATGAAAGATACTGGGTGGTGATTTTCTTTACTAGAAAGTTCTTGTTAAACTTGGGTTAGGTTGATTTCACACAAATTAAGAAATGTTTCAGCTTTTTCGATTTTCTGTAAGCGTTTGTGTAAGATTGGCATTATTTCTTCCTTAAATATGTGGAAGAATTTATTACTAAAGCAATATGGGTCTGAAATTAAATTTCGTGGAAGGCATTTAATTGTAGCTTCGATTTAAATAATAAATTTAAGATTACTCAGATTTTTAATTTCTCATGTCCATTTTGGTAAGTTGTATTTTTAAAGAAAGGTGTCAATTTTCTCTAAGTTGTCAAATTTATTGACATAAAATTGATTATAATATCTTATTATCTTTTTGATCTCTATGACATGTAGTGGTGATATCTTTTTTTCCGAAATTCCTAACGTGCATTTTCTCCTCTTTCTTCCTTGATTGGTTTACTAGAGATTTATCAATATTAATCTTGTCAAAAAAATCAGTTTTTTGTGTTTGTGTTAATTTTCAAATATTGTATATCTTTTTCTACTTCTATAATTTCTGCTTATTTTTGCTTTTTCTCTTCTTTTCTTTTTTTTTTTCTTTTTTCTTTTTTTGAGACAAGATCTCCCTCTGTGGTGGCCCAGGCTGAAGTGCAGTGGTGTGGTGTGATCTTGGCTCACTGCAACCTCCATCTCCCACGTTCAAGTGATTACCATATTTGGATTTAGTTTGCTGATTATTTTCTAGTTTCCTGAGTTGGAGGTTTGAATCATTTATTTTCCACTTTTCCTTTTTTCTACTACATGCATATTAAAAACATAAATTTCCCTATAAGTATGGGTTTAGTTTCCATCTCACAAGTTTTTACATATTGCATTTTCATAAACTTCACACTTATCTCAAAATATTTTCCCATTTATACTGTAATTTCTTCTTGCATGTGTTATTTAGAAACATTTTGATTAATTTACAAATATTTGAAAATCTCATAGGTATCTATTTTTGAATCCTAATTTTATACTTCTCAGAATATATATAATAATTCTAGTCCACTGATATTTATTGACACATAATTTATGGCCAAGATATATTCTATTTTGTTAACTGTCCCCTGAGCACTTACAAGAAGGACCTGTATACATTTGAAAAGAATGCAGTTGTTGGATGCAATATTATATATTCATCAACCAGGTAAAGTTGTTTAATCATATTTTTCAATTTCTCTATTGACTTGTCATCTTCCTAAAATTCTTTTCCAATAATGATTTTTGGATTTGTGCATTTCTCTCTTGAGTTTTGCCAATGCTTACTATACAAAATTTGAAGACGTGTCCAGTGCCTACAAATTTAAGATTGGTGTAACTTTTTTTCTTTTTTTGGAGGGGTAGTCTCATGCTGGAGTGCAGTGTCTTGATCTCAGCTCACTGCAACCTCCACCTCCCAGGTTCAAGCCATTCTCCTGCATCAGCCTCCCAAGTAGCAGGGACTACAGGTACATGCCACCATGCCCAGGTAAGTTTTTGTATTTTTAGTAGAGATGGGTTTTCACCATGTTAGTCAGTATGGTCTTGATCTCCTGACCTCATGATCCGCCCACCTTGGCCTCCCAAAGTGCTGGGATTACAAGCATGAGCCACCCCATCTGGCCAACCTCCTTTTATCATTAGCAAATATCCCTCTTTATCTCTCGCAGTAATTTCTGCATTAAAGTCTGCTTTGTCTGATATTAATACGGTTATAGCTTTCTTTTAGTTAATTTTTGCATGGTATATAAATCTCTAACATTTTACTTTCAATCTTTCTCAGTCTACATAGTGTATCTTAAATTTTAAACTTAGTAAAGTATCTTAAAACCTACTAGATTTAAACTGACTACAATTGGTTATCTGGATCTAATCTGGCAATCTTTTAATAAGAATGTCAAAACCACTTACACTTAATATAATTACTGCTATAGTGTCTTATAAGTCTACAATTTAATTTGTTTTCCATTTATCACACCTATTCTTTGTTCCTGTATTTCTTCTTTTCACTTTCTTTTTAGTCAATCAAGTTGTTTTTTAAATTATTTTCTCCCTTATTAGCATTTCAATTGAACTTCTTTTATTATTTTAATGATTACGCTAAAGATTAGAAAATAAGTCTTTGACTTATGTCAGTCCTCTTTAAATTAGTAATTGTAACCTTTCCTAAACAATATTTCTAAACAGCTTCCTACACAGTGGTGGGAAACAGTGAGGGTTCCTTTCATTACCTTGCTACACTTGAGTATGATTTGGCCTTAGCTGTAGGAGAGTCTACTTTTTCAAGTCTTAAATGTGGCCTGGGCCACTGTTTTCAAAACTCACCCCTCATGATTCAGGATTAATAAGCACTGGATCAGCCTCTGACAGACCCGGTCACATTTAAAACGGCCTAAACCTCTTGTCCATATTAGAACTCAACTTTAAAACGCATGTCTTACTAGGATATAACATTTTAACACAGATGTTGTATGATTCCACCACTCTACATGCCTACCTTCAAGAGGCATGACTTTTGCTGTCTGGTATTTATGGTTACACGTGAAAAGCAAAGAGAGTTATGCTGGCAAGTGAGGGGGTGGAAGGTGAGGGCTGGGGAATGGGTGGGAGGGGACATCACAATCCGTAATGAGACTAATATCGGCCCTTTACAGCTTTGTAATTATTTCCAATTCATTGTTTCTTTTTAACTGTCTTTTTTTGAATGTAAGATGAAAAGGGTTAAAACTACAGGCTAAAACTAGTTTTATTAATATCTGAACTCTACCAGTCAATTTCATGTTTTAAGCAAAGTGAATGTCAGCTGATTGCAATGCTAGCTCATCAGGATGATAAGCCATCCAGGGAATCCTGGTGAAACTACTTTACTGCCAGTTCCTTCAAATTCAGGAAGAGACATACACCTCCTTGCGCATAAGCATTAGTTCACATTCAGATTAAACTGCCTTCCAACCTGCTGCCCAAGGGATGATGCTGAAATGGCAAATTGTCAGATACGTATCTTTTATTCAGATATCCTTAGGAGCACGTGCACACGCTAAGGAAATCACTTTTATTTGCTCCAAGCTACTAAAGGAAGAACTAGAATTAAAAAGAGTAAACCCAAAGGACTTTAGGACCTTAAAGACATCCTATAACCTATATTCCAACTAAATATTTGTATTCAAATAAAAAGCACTGTTAGGGTTCTTTCTTCGTGAAGATTAATTTTCTATTTTAACTAGAAATATTTGACACGTCATAATTTTCAAGAGATTTTTGGCTAATAAAAGTGCCAAGTGCTGGTATTAAATATATCCACAATGGCCCTCCCAGTCTACACATGTTAACGCAGGTCATGGTTTTAAGGTCTTTTTTCTATTCAAACGGAGAGACTGATAAACAGCCCTTGAGTAGTCTCCAGATAGGCTGCTGAAGTTAAGGAATGTCCCGCATGCATTTAGTTAGTTAAAAACATGCTGAGTCTTACATAATTACTGTGTTGAAGCAACGGCAGTGGTAGAGCAATAGGTCAGATAACTACTGTGGTTTACTCAATGCAAGACACAGCCTGAGATAATATAAAAATAATTATATGCACAAACCAGATTTTCCAAACTGCTTATTTAGTTTTCTAGGTCAGTATAGCTGGTCAAATCCCTCTGAAAGTTAAGTTTTCCAGCTGACCGTGAACGGTTAGTTCGCTTACATTATTTCTGTAAAATGCTGCATGTATTTAGATGTTCAAAGGACTATAATATTTATTCTGACTCCCTGGAGGTTTTTCCTCCTAATAAGTACTGTTAGTACGCTGGGGAGAAAGAGTAGATTAAAAGCTGCGCTCCTGTAAAAGCTTAACACCATCTTCATTACCATGTAGTTAAAACTTCACGTACATACAAATAAGTTCTGAACCGCCTAAGACGAAGTCCATCCAACCATGCAAACATAGCATTCTCATTTCATAAGTATCAATTTCCCCTTCATTCTGATTCATCTGAGCCTCAAATACTCTGCACTAAAAAAATGCCACGGTATTATTTTACCTTTATAGAAGAAAAAAATGATAGTATCATTTTTTTGGTGATAACATCACTTTGGTCCTTGTGATTTCCAAGCTAGATTAGAGGTTTCAGAAATTTAAAGCATGCACTATCTTAAACCAGCACAGACCTGAACCAGCTCACAGAGAGGCTGATTGGGGAGAGAAAAGAGCTCAGCCCCAAGGTGGCAGGAAGCAGGAAGAAGGGCAGAGGCCAAAACCCAGCAGAATACTAAGCTAAAAAGTGACAAAGAAAGAAACTTAATTTGATAATGGATCTTATTTGAAGATTTCCATGAAGTGATAATAGACAGTTTTAGGAAATATGGCCGGTGGGTTTCAAAATGGGCACATTTGCCTATTAGGAAGAAACAGCACTTGATATAGTTTTTGGCAAGCTTCCAACCTTGTCAATTATCTCAATCCTAGTGCAGTTTTCAATCCTGGTGGGATTTCCACCTACCCAAGTGTCCTCTACCAATTTCCCCAACCCTAATTGTCTTTTCCTTCCTCTCAGATATACTGCAGAGTCTCTGTGTCTCTGGAAATTAATCACTATTTGAGAGATTAATTGGAATTTTTAGGCTATTAATTGTAATTTCCTCTTCCTCTGGCTTTTTTAATTTTAAGGAAAATCCACAAGGACTCTTTCAGCAACTAAAATGTACACTAAAAAAAAAAAAAAAGAAGCTCCAGCCTCTCCCAACAATAGCTGCTTCTCTGACATTCCTACTCTACGGCTTGTCAGTCAATACACCTGGAGAATTACTTAGGCTTAGTTACAAACTCCACCTGGGGATTTTATGAAATTGGCTTACATAATAAGATTAATTATATATAACTATTTAAACGTTAAGTGATATCATTTCCACTCTTTAAAAGAACGCATTCATATTCAGAATCAGTCACTTAAGGAAGAGGAGTGCATAATTTAAAACCAAAAGAAAAGACAGTAGCTAAAACTTTGTCCCATAGGTTATGGTCTTTTGAACATTTTTTTTCCCTGAGAAACCAATCTGCTTTAATACACAGACATACACTTATGTGTGACATCCCACAAAGACATACACATACACTCACACATACTCACACACTAGAGACCGAACTTTCCAGCAGAAGCAAATCCTTGCCCTGGAATGACATAGCAACAAGTACTTTTAATTCCTGTTGAACCAGAAGTAAATGTCTCCTTGCACAGAACATAAAATTGCAACTCAGAAAAAAACACCTTAGGAAGCAGACTTAGATGAGTGTGCCGATTCAAAAAATGCTTTCCTGGTATTCAGAAGTTACAACTACAGGCCTGGCTCCAGGCTAAATGAGATGCCTAATGGGGACCTCCTGGAGGCCTCCCAAGACTGTGACATTTACAGAAGTAGAAAGAATGAGAAGTTGGGAGTGCCTCAAGTAGCTAGAGCCACATACTCCAGGAAAAAAGGGACGCGAATGCAGAGGACGGCCTCAGCCTTCTTTTCTGTCTAGGAGCTGCACTTGTGCCACTGTAAGAATCCCCAGGCAGAACTTCTGCTGGCGTCTATGAGAAGGCACAAAAATCTCAGACTGAGTAACGATTTGAGAGAAGAGTATGAACTGAAATATTTGTTAATGACTTCACAAGTTCTGCAGAGTTTCACGAAGTCCAGATTCACTCTCAAACTTTGTACTGTGAGCTCCTTTCCCATGAAGTTCATGTCTCCATTTATTTAGTCATTCATCCAAAAAAAAAAAAAGTTTCTAAGAAGCTCTGGTGTGGCAGTCTCTCTGCTAGGAGCGGTGATGCAAGGACCCTTCCCTTCCTGGAGTGACAGTCCACCGAGGAGAGACTGAATAAAGAGTTCCAAGTAGACTGCTACATAACTCTTTACGTCCTCAAAGCCAAGCATAGTGGCTGGCACCCACTCTGCACTCACGCTTTATGAAAGAGAGATGACAAAGAGGAAGGAGAAAGAAACAAGGAGAAAAGTAAGGTTCAGGTTATTGCCATCTCCCTGCCAAGTTTCACAGATAAAATATTTGGGTAATTAAGGAAGGGCATTCAATGGTGAGTTCGTACATAACATACATTCAAATGTAAAAATATGTCCCTACCTCCACCTGAAATCATGACTATTAATCAACTTCAGAAATAACAAACTTTTCACTAATGTAGCCTGTATCAGTTAGTTTCTAGCCAATAAACTGTTGGTGGAGATTAGGAAAGATACCACAGGACGACGAGCATTACGACATTGACTAAGGATCATAAATTCATGGAACAGAACGAATTCTGTAAGACTTGAGGTTAACTTGATGGTACCTATCAAAGAGTTAATACTCATCCACAAAGGCTTTCCATCTTGGTAGAGATAAGGCTCCCTAGAAAAGTCAGATTTTAATGAGGTTGCAACATATGAATGAAAGGGAATGACCGGCCAGAGGACTAGGGCGAGGGTACTCCAACGTCTGCATAGCAAAATAAGTAAAACATTAACGAAAATGTGACGGCTGCTGCTGGATGCCAGGAACCAATGCTAAGTCACTGGGGTGGTACGTGACTAAGACCTAGGGCCTGACTCCAGGTGTTTGCTGATGATTACTCAAGAGCCGCAGAAAAAGAGGCCATATTTGAGCATAAACGGAAGTCTTAAAAGGGAAATAGGATTGAATTGACACATTTTTAGAGATGAGAAAGTGTTTCTTTACCAGGGGGCTTTAGCAGCATCCAAAAACACCATCCTTGCAATTAGGAGGGAGAAAGCATGACCACAGCTTCATTCCATTAAGGTCACTTGTGTTTCCCTTCTGAGACTAATGAATAAAGATACTGCTGATCAGACTTAAAAGGGCAATTATTGCTTGTGTGAATGTATGCACAAGGATTACAGTAATGCAGTATTCTTTTTTTAAAAAAAAAAAAAGTAAAAAAGGGTCCCTCTCTTTTAGAGATACTATGTGAAATATTTACAGATGAAATGTTGCCAAGCCTGGGATTTGCTTCAAAATAATCCTGGGTGTGGGGTGGAGCGAAGGTAAAACCAGCCCATGATGCAATCATTGTTGAAGCTGGATGGTAAGAGGTTCATTATACTTTTCTCTTTACTTTAAATATATTTGAAATGTTCTCTATAAAAAGTTATTAAAATCTGCATTTGTAATAAAAGCCTGCTGGATATGTAGGGAAAGATGAAACATTCAAACGATCATTCAATAAAATAGTGCTACTCAGTATAGCAAGTTAAAATAAATCCACAAAAGCTCCTTGAACATTATAATTAAATAATACTCTGAGGCCTATAGTGCTTTGTGTACCACAACCATGCCTGCAGCAGGGTAACTGAATCTACTACATCTTTGGAGTTCTAGACTAATTTCTAATCTGTTTTCCAAATTGCCAGTCACCACTCTGTAGTGGATCCTGAAGTCAACTTATGAGCCCTGACAAGTTTTAGATAAATGAATAGAAATATAATAGAAAAGACAGGATCAGAGCATATCGCACATACGGGATGAACTCTCTTTGTGGAATTTGTGTGTGTGTGTGTGTGTGTGCACGCGCACATGCAGCATTTCTGTTTAGTCTACTCTCAACATGATAGCCAAAGTGGGTCAGTTAAAATCTAAGTCAGATCGGCCAGGTGCAGTGGCTCATACCTGTAATCCCAGCACTATGGGAGGCTGAGGCAGGTGGATCACCTGAGGTCAGGAGTTCAAGACCAGCCTGGCTAACATGGTGAAACCCTATCTCTACCTAAAATAAAAAAAAATAGCTGGACGTAGTGGCAGGCACCTATAATCCCAGCTACTCAGGAGGCTGAGGCAGGAGGATCACTTGAACCTGGGAGGCAGAGGTTGCAGTGAGCCAAGATCGCACCCCTGCACTGCAGCCTGGGCAACAAGAGCAAGGCTCTGTCTCAATAAATAAATAAACCTAAATCAGATCATGCCACTGTCTTCTGGAACCCTTCAGGGACAACCTATCTTACTCAGTGTAAAAGCCAAAGTCCTTACAGTGGCCTACAAGGCCCTCCATGATCTGCCTCCTCCTCTCTGTCAGTCTTATTTACCCCTTTCTCACTCCACTGGCCTCGTTTCTGTTCCTGGAACACAGCAGGCACACTTCCACATTGGGACTCTGCAACTGCAGTTCCTTCTGTCTGGAATGCTCTTTCTCTAAATATCTGCATGCCTGGCTCCCTCTCCATCGAATGTCACCTTCTCAGTAAAGCCTTTTCTGACCACTCAACTTAGAATTCAGACCCCCTTACCCCTGGCATTTCCTGTCTCCCTTCCTGCTTTATTTTTCTCCATAGAACTTATCGCCCTCTAATACGTCATATAAATATATATATATATATATATATATATATAAAAGATACACATTTATATACACAAATTATATGTAGTTCCTTTGGTTTACTGTCTGTCTATATTTATCAACTCCACAAAGTCCACAATTTTTGTCTGTTTCATTGCAGTATCTCTAAAATCTAGAACATGGTAAATAATAAGTACATATTGAATGAATTATGAATGTGTGCATGGTGTGTGTAGGTTTTGTGTGTGTGTGTGCTGGGTTTCATAGCGTAGGTCACATTTCAAAAGGCTTGTATGATACTGCCCTGGAGCATACTTGGACTACCTCTGGGCTTACTAAAAGACCAAAAAGCAGTGTAGTACCCAACAGCAGACACCCAACAGTCCTCATGTCTTACAGACTGGATGCCTGGAACAAATGATGCGACTGGTAATTGCTATTTGAAATACGTGTGTATGTGGGTGTAACTGATTTACATACAAGAGGGTTGTTTCCTTGGGGGACCACCAAGACACCATAAATTGGCAAGAGGAAATAGGCAGAATCAGAAAAATCGTAAAATTTTTAAGACTCTCAGAGATGATCTGGGTCAAACTAATAGTTCTACTACAGATGAGCATCAAAATCACAAAATGATAAGGTAATTTGCCCCTAGACACACAAAAAGTAAATGCTGAGATAGAACAAGCGTAGACTTAGGTCACATGACCCCTCACCCAGTGATCTTACACGCCCTGGCCCATCATAACAATGAAAAACAGGAATCTACTCCAAAAGTCTCTGCCTGTTCCCTTTTCCTTGGGAATAACCTGAAATTATTTCTCCAATTAGGCACCAATATATTTATTCCACTGGACTTGACAATTGGCAAGAATCTCTGTTTTAAAAACAAAGAGCTGCTAATGATCACAATTTCTCATAAATCAAAGCCTTAAAAATTCCCTCCCATAGCAACTGGAGGAGGGTTGACTCATCTACTACGATTCCCCACTTTTCTAATAATATAGTTCCAACTTACATCAGGCCCAGGGATGTTAAAGCTTGTCAAGAATCTAAACCTTCAACCCTCACTGTCCTACTTCTCATTAGAGCTAAAGACCCTATCCAGTTTTGAATTAATGGATTTATATTTTTTTCATAACCATAAAACAAAGTGCTTCAAACCATAAAGCAATAACAAGTGAAAACAACACAAGCTGTCAGTCATGTTAAGGTAGTGAGATAGCAGAACATTTTTTTCACGGAGTGATATTATTACAAAATGAATAGTTACACTAATTGCTTGTTTCTCAACTAAGACTCTAATAAGCTTTTTGACCATGAGAGGCCACGTATTTTGGAATTCTCAGTGTTTTGTTGGTGGCCTTAGAGGTTCTAAGGGCTGAGGACATTCATGACATAATTATGGCAGATGCTCTTGGTTCTCTCTTCCCCCTTAACAGAACCCTGTTCTGTTCAGGCCTCTTCACTCCTTCAGGAGAGGCTGGTCCATCTGCACTCCAGGAAGGGGGCCACAACTGGACTAAGTGCATCAGGGGACTCCTATTCCCTTGCCAGTGATTGGTTCACATGTAAGCATGTGACAAAACTGTGGCCAATGAGGCAAAGGGATCTTTGCTGGTGGGGGGGCGAGGGCAGCTGCATCTGAGAAAGTCTTTCTTATCTTCCACAGGGCCAGGAGGAAGAGATTTCCCCATCTCTGTTTCTAGATACGATGCCAGGGGACTGCTGTTGTCATCTTGAAACTGTAAAGACAGTGAGGCTGAGGGAAAGGCCCCCCAACCAAGAGGGCAGAGCTGAGAGAAGCAGACAGAGCTAGATACTGCAGTGTCTACAACCACAGTACTTCAGCACTTCTTCTTAGACTTTTCTGTATTTGCCGCTGAAACGTCCTAACCTTTACAATAATTGCATCCTGGAATGGTCTGGTCAGGATGTGAGGAGGTGTGAATGTGTGGTACGTGTTGGTGTTAGCGTGAGAAACGTTTGTGTGAATAGCAGGTCCCAGGAACAGTGAGTCTTTTGTTAGAGATGGCTTAGCCTGTGACATTAGAAAGCAGGAGGAACAAAGTCTAAAGTGTGAGATGTCAGGGGAGCTGCAGAGGCCAGCGCAAGCCACAGTACCACCCCCACGTGTGCTGCTGTCCTAGGGGGCCCAGGGCAGCCAGATTTCACCTGAAGGAGGACCCAGAACAACAGAGCCACTGTGGCCCATGCCCACTTCCTCTAGGGGTTGCCAGGAAAACACTGTGAATGAGACCTTAAGGAAGAAGTTCCAGTACTTGCTCTGTCTTCACACTCCCATGAATGGGCGCTTATTTGTATTTGGTGGGGGAGGCTATGTCAGTTCCCTATGGAAAAAAGGAGCAAAGGCCATGACCAACTTGAAGGGGAGCCAGCCATCCTATAAAATCACGTAGGCCATTGGACACTGAAGCCTGCCCAAGAGAGTAGCTACCCAGGGACTCAGTTCCACAAAGACATCCGTCTTTACCTCCATTAGTTCCAGGCTAGGGCCAATCTTCCTCCAACTAACAGAAAGTCTATCTATCTAGAGGAGTCTCTGTACTTGGGAGGAAGAAGAGGACTTTTGCAACAACCAGGCACTCAAAACCAGCAAGCATTAAAAAATGCTCATGGGCTAGGTCCATTATAGTGAATCATATATGGTTCTGGAAAATTTCCTATTGATAACCACTCAAATTTTCGACGTGATCTGATCGAATGCATTTTTTTCTTTACTTGTTTGAAGTAAAAGTAAATACTATCAGAACCTCTGTGACAGCTACAAGCATGTAATATGTTAGTCTTTCCAGCAAAGTCTTTCTAGTACAATACCATGATCTGTTGTGATCAAAGGGTGTCAGCTCTTTGATTAGAAACAACAAAAGAGCCAGCAGATGATATCCTTGGAAACGTCTGTACAAGCATCCATCTAGTGGGGGCACATGGAGGCAGACGCAGATGCATCAATGCACAAATAATATTTGGGAGCATCAGGCACACAGTAGGGAAACTTGGTTCCTGGATGATTCACACTATACTCCGAGGTCATAGAGTTGTGTCCAGGGTTTAAAAAGCTGGATAAAAATCTAATTAGTCATGAGAAATGCACTAATTGCTTCGCCCAGCAGTAGCAGAAAAGACCTGCTGCTCTCCCTCATTCTTCAGTGAGAAGGAGGGTGCCATGGCCTTTCAGGGATATGAGTGAAGGGAGGCATTTCTCTAGTGGAGGCTGAGCTAACCAGCCCCAGAGAGCAATTCTCTATGGAACTATCTGAGGTGGTCAGGGGCTGGCTGCAGAAAAAGGTGAATGTGGAAATGAAAATGGAAAGAGAAGGGGCACCCCCATGTGTTGACCAAGTTTTCAGTGGATGTGGATTGAAACGTCTCTCATCTGATTACAAGCATCCTGTCCAGGAAGGACTTGACCTGTGGGTTTTCTTCTGTCTGCTCACCTTATGACTATTTCACCTTCTCCTTCATATAATATCAATTTCTTTGCCTTCTTAAAATAATGGCTTTATTGAGATGTAAATCACACACCCTACAATTTACCTGTTTAAAAGCAAACAATTCAATGACTTTTAGTTTATTCACAGATAGTGTAACTATTAACTATTACCACAATCAAATTTAGAACAATTTCATTACTGCAAAAAGAAAACTCATACCTATTAGCAGTCACTTCCTGTTTTACTCCAAACCTCTCAGCTGCAGGGGACAACTCATCTACTTTCTGTCTCTAGGATTTGCCTATCTTGAGTGTTTCACATGCGTGGAATCATACAGTATGCGGTCTCTCACTTCTTCACTTACCATACTGTTTTCCGGGCTCATCCCTGCTGTAGCATGTACACAGGATCGCTTTTTAAAACTTTCCCTGGCTGGGCACAGTGGGTCATGCCTGTAATCCCAGCACTTTGGGAGGCCGAAGCGGGTGGATTACAAGGTCAAGATATCGAAACCATCCTGGCCAACATGGTGAAACCCCTTCTCTACTAAAAAATACAAAAATTAGCTGGGTGTGGGGGCACGTGCCTGTAGTCTCAGCTTACTTGGGAGGCTGAGGCAGGAGAATTGCTTGAACTCAGGAGGCGGAGGTTGCAGTGAGCCGAGATCGCGCATTGCACTCCAGCCTGGTGCCTGGTGACGGAGCAAGACTCTGTCTCAAAACAAAACAAAACAAAACAAAACAAAACAAAACTTTCCCTGTAGCTCTGCATGTTAAACTCTAGCTTTACCACTTGTTTCTTCAGTATTCACTACTCACTCCTGCAGTGTGCTTGTGAACCATAAATCAAGGTAAAAAGTCCTCATTCAGACAAATTCATGTGCTTCTGCTTGGAGTCTCCTGTTACAAGTAAGTTAAAAATAAAATAAAATAAGTTAAAAACAAAATTTCTAGGCTGGGCACAGTGGCTCACACCTGTAATCCCAGCACTTTGGGAGGCCGAGGTGGGTGGATCATGAGGTCAGGAGTTCGAGACCAGCCTGGCCAAAATGGTGAAACCCCGTCTCCACTAAAACACAAAAATTGACTGGGTGTGGTGGCATATACCTATAATCACAGCTACTTGGGAGGCTGAGGCAGGAGAATCCCTTGAACCCAGGAGGCAGAGGTTGCAGTGAGCCGAGAACATGCCACTGCACTCCAGCCTGGGGGATAGAGTGAGACTCTCCATCTGGGGGAGAAAAAAAAAATTCTAAAAGCTATTGAAGGCATGTGGCTAATGTAAACTGGTGACAGGATCCATGCCGAACTGATTTACATACGAAAGATAAAGAAGGGGCTACAGTTGCACTCCTATGACAGTTACTGAGTGCCTGGACATGCCAGACACTGCTAGGCACTGAAAATCCAGCAGTAAACAAAACAAAAATAGCTGCCCTTGTGAAGCAGGTATTGTAGTGATACATGACAAAATCATTTTTAAAAGAAAAGCAAGGGAATAAGCTGAAAATTCAGAGCAGTGGTTACCTTTGGAACGAAGGAATGAAATAAGATGGGGAAGGAAAGAGAGAAGAATACAGAGGAGGACGCAAGGCTAGGCAATGTTCCCAAACTGGGTGGTGGCTTTCCTAATGATTATGTGGCTATGCTTCATACCTTGATGCCTATTACTGATATTCTTTTGTATATATTGTATCTTACCTAAAATGTGTATAAATTTTTTTACCTAAAGAAGAACCATTCCTCCAGATGGGAACGCCTAACAGTGGTGTTCCTTGCATTGACTGAGCTAATTGAAAATGTTGGGACTGCAGGACACACACTGGAGCCTTACACAGAGTAGAGACATCCTAAATTAGCACAATTACACGGCTAGGATTTGAAAGGCTTATGAAGAAGAGCAGCATAAGGTATTTAGGAGAAATTTTCCAGTTATCTTAGAAGATCATGAGCTCTGAGTGATCGCTTACCACTCAGGAAAGGAAACCGTGGTGTACCTTCTTAGAACATGAGCTTCATGAGATCAGGGATTTTTATGCTTGGCTCACAAATTTTCAAGTTTTCTTCACAGACATTCACACATTTGATTCTAACATCGACTGTTATTAGCCCATTTTATGGATTAAAAAATAGAAACTCTGAGACTAGTTGGTGCTGGTGTTTGGACCAGATCCCCAACTTCCCAATGCTTGTAACACAATGCCACCCTTGGAGTCTGTGGTTCAAATGAACCCACATTAATTCATGAAACCCAAACATAGATGCTAAAAATAAGTTTCAAAGAGTTAAATGTAAAGCAATAGGAAGAAACAGCATCTGCTCTATAGGTAGAAAACCATTGAAACTCATTACTATAGGAAGGAGCACAAGCTAAAACTAGATGGATTCAGATGCGTTTACATTAACTCCTGAATGACAGCTTCACACTCAGCTATTTATGAAAAGTCAGATGTCTGCAGGCATCTCCTCCCTGAAAGGCTGTTGTCCATTTTTACAAAATACCCTTCATGCTATTACTTTAGAATACAGAACCAAATAAGTACTGTGGCAATTACTATGTTCTTAAGCCAAATGACATAGTCTAACTTAAAATCATGTCTTACATGTGTAATTGCCTAGGGTTTGCTGTGATTCTACTCCTAATCTTAGTCTGATATTAATTATTTCAGGAGCGTTTACAAAGCTTCTGTCAAGAAGCTTTTTCCTCTGAAGAATTCATATTCTGAAAAAAGGCACGTGGATTTGTTTGGCAGCTTAAAGCAAGCATAGGACCTGGGCTCTCCTGAGACCAAAGTTCAACCCTAGGGTATACTGACATCACATAGAACAACTTCTGATCCCTGGTCATCGGGTGTACCTTCAACCCTAGACACTGATCATGAGGGAGGATCCAGAGGGGATATCTGGCTAGAGCTAACCAGGCCCCCAACCAGAAATTAACAACTCCAAGGGTATATACTGAAAGAGAATAGTGCTCTCTGTGCATAGGAAAATCAGCAAAATAGTATTATTTACCAAATAAGCATTGGTAATTTGGTAATTAATATGGTTTACTGGATCTCACTGTCTCTGAGGACAAGCACTGTAAAACAAAATGGCTAATTTTTTTGTAATAAAGAGAATTGGAATGAGCAAGTTAAATCAATATTAGGCAGCCAAATTATGTGTATTATATTAATATCTACACATCATTAGCATAATCCCAGGTGAATTATTTCATTACTAAAAGTAATGCTAGGCCTGACTTTCCATTTCCCTTGATATTAACTTACATGTGATATAAATGTGGTGAGAAATAACTTGTGTTTGGAACCCAATCCACTTCCGCTTTCTGTGTATACATATACACACACACACACACACACACATACAGACATGTGTGTGCATGTGTGTAAATGCACATATTTATCTGTGGCAGGGCATCGTGGTACAAAGGCTATCAGACAAGAGTTTTCTACGCACACAGAGAAAAATGTGTGCTTCGTTTCCTCAGCTTCTCTTTCCAGCTTCATGGCATTGCAGGCTTTCTTTGGAAAGAGGGGTGTACATAAATCTAACGAAAATATACGAAGCCTAGAATACACTGAAGCCCAAACAAAACAACACAAAACACAAAATCTGTCTAAACAAGAATCTGACAAATGTCCCAACCTGTTTCTCTTTACAGAACTTCACTGGAAAATCACTGTAAAGATTCACAAAAATTAAGGACATCTCTCAACGTCTGGGACTAAAACCAAACAGGGACCCAAGTACCAGGGCTGAGCTGCGTTGGTAAATTTCTGCCTTGGTGAATGGAGGGTTAGCAAACAAGGCTACAGCCACTGAGCAGTGTGGCAGCAGGTTTTCTATGGCAGATTCTGCGATCAAGGCTAGAACATTCTCACTGGAGTCATCCAGACCAGAGCTGTCCAATACAAATGTAACGTAAGCCATGTATGTAATTTCAAATATTCTAGTAGCTACCTTAAACACATTTTTTAAAAACAATAAATTTTTTAAGTATATTATATTTAGCTTAATAGCTTAATAGATCTTTTTTTTTTTTTTTTTTTTTTTTTTTTTTTTTTTTTATTGACCAGGGTGGTGTTGAGTTTGTGTTACTGGGGTAAAAGTAACGAAAGCGGAGAGTAAGTAATACGTTAGTTTGGTGAGAGAAGCC
>CAUYLG010003874.1:0-10697 GCA_963573385.1 Cacajao melanocephalus
AAGAAATTCCAGGCCAGGCACAGTGGCTCATGTCTAAAATGCCAGCACTTAGGGAGGTGGAGGCAGTAGGATCGCTTGAGCCCAGTTCAAGACCAGCCTACATGGCGAGACCCCATCTCTACAAAAAATAAAAAACTAGCCAGGCATGGTGGCACACACCTGTAGTCCCAGCTACTCAGGAGGCTGAAGTGGGAGGATCACTTGAGCCTGAGACGTTGAGGTTGCAGTGAGCCATGATCATGCCACCACACTCCAGCCTGGGCAACAGAGCCAGTCCATCTCAAAAAAAGTTTCATCATGGCCAGGCATAGTGGCTCATGCCTGTCATCCCAGTACTTTGGGAGGCAGAGGCAGGTAGATCACTTGAGGTCAGGAGTTCTACCATCTACTCAGGAGGCTGAGGCAGGAGAATCGCTTGAACTTGGGAGGTGGAGGTTGCAGTGAGCTGAAATCCTGCCACTGCACTACAGCCTGGGTGACAGCGAGACTTTGTCTCAAAAAAAAAAAAATTTTATCATTAAAGCCGTAGCAGAGTAAATAAAAAGCACAAATGAAGCAGAGCTGCTTATAGCATTTTTTTTTTTTTTTGAGACGCAGTTTTGCTCTTGTGGCCTAGGCTGGAGTGCAGTGGTGCCATCTTGGCTTACTGTGACCTCTGCCTCCCAGGTCCAGTCGATTCTCCTGCCTCAGACTCCTGAGTACCTGGGATTACAGGCATGTGCCACCATGCCCAGCTAATTTTTTTTTTTTTCTGGCCCATTTATCAAGTGAATTTTTTGTATTTTTAGTAGAGACGGGGTTTCATCATGTTAGCCAGCCTGGTCTCAAACTTCTAACCTCAGGTGATCTACACACCTCGGCCTGCCAAAGTGCAGGGATTATAGGCATGAGCCACCGCACCTGGCCTTATAGCTTCTTTTTAAGAGAAAGTACCTTAAGCATCAAACTCAAAATCTTATAAGGATGGACTAGGTTAAGGCTGAAGAGCAGATTGTTTTAATTGCAAAGAGGGTCAAAACCCCTATTTATAAAAATGCAAAATGATGGAGTCATTATATTTTTTTAAATGACTTCTTAGGAAAAAGAGTACATGTAAAAAAAATTTTTTTCAGTGGGACACAGTGGCTCATGCCTGTAGTCTCAGACTTTTGGGAGGCTGAGGCAGGCGGATGGATCACTTGAGGTCAAGAGTTCAAGACCAGTCTGGCCAACATGGTGAAACGCTGTCTCTACTAAAAACACAAAAATTGGCTGGGTGTCATGGTGCACACCTGTAGTGCCAGCGACTAGGGAGGCTGAGGTGGTAGAATAGCTGGAACCTGTGAGGCAGAGGTTGCAGTGAGCTGAGATCACATGACTGCACTCCAGCCTGGGTGACAGAGGGAGATTCCATCTCAATAAATAAATATATAAATAATTTTTTTTTGATTTATATGATTTGATAAAGTTAAATGAAATTTTTCATTTTAAACCAAAATGAAAAACCAAAACCCTGCCCCCATGAGTCTTTAGACATGAGACTTCATTCAACTTGCATATACTTTTCCATACTTACTTTTACAAGGTGCCATAAAATCCTAGGGTACCTTCCCATTCCTGTCTGGCCAGCAGAAAAAACATGCCTTCGTCAGGGAGTGCCTAAAATCCACATGGTTAGTAAGCTGTCAGTAAACCACACAAGCCATACTCTCCACAAAACCTTAACAATCTCCTGACTTGATTGTCCACTATAATGCTATCACCCAATGCATTAACCATCTTAGAGAAAGGGAATATTTTGCATGGAGGATTGTAGAACTTCTAACTGGCCTCCCACCCACCCACTCTATTTCCAAAATGATCTTTTAAAATATACACCTGATCATTTACCCCCCTAACTGAGCCTCCTCTCTCCACAGCCAAGCCTAGTTTTAGCCCTTTAACAAATATTTTAAGGATCTTGACTTTCTCTACTGGCAGATTTTAAGCTTAAGATTTTAAGGCATTGTCTGTTTTGCCACCTTCTACCATTCACAGAGCCTGGCATGGTGCTTAGTACATAGTAAGGTAGTGGTTTTTTTGTTTGTTGTTTATTTTTGAGACCGAGTCTCGACTTTGCGCCCAGGCTGGAGTGCAATGGCATGATCTTGGCTCACTGCAACCTCCGCCTCCCTGGTTCAACTGATTCTTCTGCCTGCCTCAGCCTCCTGAATAGCTGGGACTACAGGCACCCGCCACCACACCCGGCTATTTTCTCTATTTTTAGTAGAGACAGGTTTCACCATGTTTGCCAGGCTGGTCTCAAACTCCTGACCTGAGGTGATCCACCCACTTTGGCCTCCCAAAGTGCTGGGATTACAGGCATGAGCCACCTTGTCCCACCCGCCCAGCTAATTTTGGTGTTTTTAGTAGAGACTGTTTTCACCATGTTGTCCAGGAAGGTCTTGAACTGATCTCAAGTAATCCGTCTACCTTGCCCTCCCAAAGTACTGGGATTACAGGCATGAGCCACCACTCCCTGCCAGTAATGTTACTTTTAAAATGATTCTTTACTGACATTAGGAAGGCCACTGAACACTGCCATGAACAAATATTGTCATACATCCAGTATAACACTACTTATTATGATGATGGCCACTAAAAGCTTTTGTGAGAGTCTCCTCTGTTCCTTGAGCTGGAGTGCAGTGGTGTGATCTCAGCTCACTGCAACCTCTGACTCCCGGACTCAAGTGATTCTCCTGCCTTGTCTCTCAAGTAGCTGGGATTATAGGCACCCATCACTACACCCAGCTATTTTTTTCTATTTTTAGTAGAGACGGGGTTTCACCATTTGGTCAGGCTGGTCTCGAACTCCTGACCTCGTAATTCGCCCGCCTTGGCCTCCCAAACTGCTGGGATTACTGGCACGAGCCATCGTGCCCGGCCTAAGAGCTCTCTTTAAAAATGCAACCTACTGCTATATGTTTATTAAAAACCCTCCCTGACCACCTGTGGTTCTATATTACAATACCCTGATTCTACTGCTCATTCCTGCCTTCTTGACATCTCTCAGAACCGCGTGTATAGTTCTCATCCCTCCTTCAAATAACTAGCTCCTTTAACATCTCCATTCTGTTATTTGTATATTGCTTTGTGGTTTATAACATGCTTTGATGTTTAATTTGATCCTTACTATTCTGAAAGGTAGGAACCCTCTTGCTTAGTAAGTGGCTAGGTTTTCAGGGACTTGAATTTAATTTTGACTCTGAACTTCATGCTTTCATTGACCATGCTCTCAAGTCAACTATCTGCCTGAATAGAAAGTTAATACTGCAATCATTTATTTCTTAAGGATTACTACAGTGGCTTTCAAAACTGTGTGTGCATGAAATTCCTTTGGAGCTTAGGGAAAACAGCTATCACAGTCTCATCACAAAAACTGGGATGGAATCAGAGTGCTATTATGCTATAGTGATAGCAATCATTACTTTAGCCCATACATTTTTTATGTATTTTAGCCCATACATGAAGTGTAAATTCCTCATCTTAGCTCACTATAATCTGGTTCATTCTTGCCATCTTCTCTCTCCTTTTAAAAACCAACTCCTTTTATTCTGGTTGGTATCCTCAAATTTCACCTCTGCTCACAGTAGTTCCAGCAATAAAGAATGCCCTTCCTTTTAAATCATTACTGTGAATAATGGTAATTAACAGACCTACAATCTAGTCCTAGCTCTGTGATCTTGGGAAAAGTGTGTAAAATAGACATACACCTAGCACATGAAATTTCCTTCTAGTTTAAAATGGATTATTACCTGTATGTCTAGTTTGTTCCACTGTATGTTCCTTACATTTTATAAGATTTTTTAAGCTGAACTGACTTACAAACTTGAGAAAGCTTCGTATTCATGTACAAACATAGTCATACACAATGCCCAGGCATTGGGAAAAAGAATATTATAGTGATTAAATTCAAGTCTCCCAGAGGAGCTGCAGTCAGGTCACAGCTTTCTTAAGTCTCAATTTCCTTTATATTTTTCAACATCAAAAGGGAAAGTAATGTGAAAAAAAAAGATAGGCTTGTAAAAACAGCACTATACAAATGTAAGTTGTTAGAAATTATATTGTTTCTGATGGCTGATAAAATATCAAAAAAAAAAAAAGGTGCTTCCATAAAAGTTTTATTTATCCCCACAACAACCCTGTGAGGTAGGGTGATCAGGGCATTTGAAGATGAGAAAACTACATCTACATTACTTGTTCACGGCTATACTGCATAGTAAATAAGTAGAAATTAAATTGAGATTTTTAAATGTCCATGACTTTATATTGATTCACGTGGAAACAGGCAGAGAGAATATTAACTCCCCCCTACCTTAATGCCAAAAGGACACTGCCTTGAAAAATCCCATTTCAAAAGATGAAAGTATTTCATTGCTTATTTCTACAAATATTTATAAAATAAAAAAATAGTGAAATATTTTACAGATAATATATATAATGGTCTCATTCAGGGACATGTCCTTTAGCTATGTATATGGTCAACTATTCCAAGTCTTAAAAATGCAAACTCTTAAAAAAGTATGAAAGACAAAAATGATAATGAGCAGTAGCCTCAATCTTCTTTATTATTCCTCCATGTATCTTGAATAAGCTCTATGAAATCTGGTCCCAGTTTAAAAAACAACAACAACAACAATAACTCTATACCACAAAGAGATGTCTGGGAAACTCTAATTTTGTTGCCTACTATCAGACCAGTGCACATTTACCTAAAACATCGATTTCCCAATACTGGCTATTAGAATCACCAGGAGAGATTTAAAGAAAGAAAGAAACAAACAAAAAACAACAACAACAAAAACAACCCAGAACTCTCAAGCCCCACTGGAGATCCAGTGCGACAATTTTCCAGGGGTAGGCCCCAGGAATCTATTCTAAGAGTTCCTCAGAGTAATTCTAATGGTCAGGTCTGGGAACCAACTAATGTATCTTAAAATACTAATATCAAAACCATAACCTAACTAGTATAAACTTGTCGCTCTCCCCCTCCCCTCCCTGCCCTGCCCTTTTTTAAAAAAAGATCTCAAATCATGTTATATCCCCAGAACTCTTGCCTCTGGGCAAGTAATTGCAATTCAAGATACAGAGAAACATTTTATAAAAATGTATCCTAGTGAGACTTGGATTCCAATAACTTAAGAAGCATTTAAATATAAGATACTGAGTTTGTGGTTCTTATTCTGAAGATTCTTAAATGTATTTTATACAGGTTCGTTGTAGGCTTTCAACTCAGGGGAAGAAATGAGACGTAATGACGTAAGCACATCAGCACTAAAAAAATACCATACTCAAATATAGCTCATGAGAGGAATAAGAAAGTGAATGAATGACAACCTAAGGCCTTTTGGCCCATACATTTTTGTTCCCAGTCCACTCTTCCCCTATAAGGGGAAATAAAATAAACATTCTTTACTAGTTGCTTGGCATAGTTATTCGGTGGGTAACTATTAACTAAGTTAATTTAGATACACAAGATTAAAAGAGATAACAAATAAATACCTAGGAAGACAAAGAGAAGTCAGGTCAGAAAACCTTAAGTAGCTAATGATGTAGCATATAACACCATCATATTAGTACAATTAAATAAAGGCTTCAATGTCCTTTACATTTTAGCTTTATGTGACTGACACAGACATGGAAGAGATCTGGTCCTTATGAAGAATTCTGTGCTCGCAGGAAAGATTTGTAGGAATAATGAAATGCTTTCTTCACTGATGAGATGAAGTCTCTGTTTTTCAGGCAAGTTGACGGAACAAAACAATGAGAAACGAACTTCTTTAGAAGGCTGAATGAAAGTAAGAGCTAGCTGAAAAAGTCATCGGCCAAAGATAATTTTTTTAAAAAACCATTCTATGTTAACCCTTGGAAAAAAAAAAAAAACACCCCCCCCCAAAAAAAAACAAAGAAATACAAAAAAACAATGTACACATTCATTTCACTGACAGTTACAAGAAAACAGCTGTTTATAGAAGTTACACAATGCTTTCAACAAATCCCAAATAAATTTTGGGAAACAGATTAAGCCATTGGGTAAAAATAAATATACATACTAGCTAATATAAAACAATTTATGGTTACGAATTTTCATGAATTCTCTTAGGACACAAGGAGAAATATGGTGATATAAATTTGATAAAGGCTACATATATTACATAGAATTAAAAAACAACTGATTAAAACATCCTAACAATGATACAAATTTAAAAGAATGTCTTAAAAGTCAGACATTTACCACTAGAAATAGCACAACTTTAATATGTACTCCAGAGTTGTAATGTGTATACAGGTCATTTTCGCTGTGTCTCATCAGGTATCCACCTCTCCTGCATTTACAAAGTCATTTTTTTTAAGAGTTCATGTTTCCTGTGTGAGCTGAAGGGGCTGGGCACATTTCAATTTAAAAAATATACACCTCCAATGAACTAAATGGAAGTACTCTACGTCCACCAACAGATAAAGAAATGAAAGGATAATGGGAAGACAAAACATTATATTAAGGTGGAAGGAAGCTGGCTAAATTGTCTCTGTAAATCATCTTAAATTTTTTATTAACAAATGTAAAATGACTCAAAGTAATGAAGAAAAAATATATTAATTTGGTCTCAAGAAATTTTCTCAAGCCATATAAAATTTTCCCTAGTTTGTTTCTTTATAGAAGCTTCTTATGCTTGATCAGCTAACTTAAAGGAACTCTCCTAGCATGGGACTGAAAACAACTTTATCATTGATAAAAGATGATTAGTTTAAAAGTTGGTGTTTATTACTGAAGTGCCCACAGGCACAATTGTATAGGTGCTTACATTTCCCTTTAGATTATGGGAAAGCCCTTTGAGAATGCACTAAATCAGGAAAACTTTCAGCAATCAGAATGCATGCTGAAAGTTCAGATCTTATATAAGTTTTGGGTTTCGCTGTTTGAGCATAAAAAGGAAGGGAGCAGGGAGAAATGTAACTAGGTTCACAATTTTGAGCAAGAGCATATGTAAAGGTAACGTATGTACATTTTATTTCAAGAAAGACAGAAGACAAACAGCATAAAGATGCCCAGATGCCCTAAAGATAAATACATTTCAAAGATTCTCATTAAAATGAATCTGTAGTATTTTTTTCCTGCAAGCAAAATACCTTTCTTTAAATAAAACTAAAAAAATCAGTATTCTGAATTGCAAATGCTTTTTTTTTTTTTTTGCAGAAAATCTGCCATGATTACTTTTTTAATGAATAAGGATTTTCCACAAAACAGGCTTGCTCTACATGCTAGATTTTTAAACAGTTCAGTGACACAATATGCTAACTACATATACAACAGATAATATAGTAAGAAAACACTCAACCTGATGAAAAGTTAAAATCTTCATTAATACACTGAAAATCGACATAACTCATGCCTTTAAAATCAAAGATATAAAAATTAAATGTTTTCCTAAAAAGGTTTCCTTATTTTAAGGATTCATTTGAAAATGAAGCTGCATGTAATTTGTACAGTAAGTTGTACAAGTAAACAGGTAATATACATAAAAAATTAATTGACATACTCCTCAATTATCAGTTGTCCACCTTTAATTTCCAATACTGTACTTTCTTAACAAGCATACAAAATATCAAACTTCTCTTTAGAAAAAGTGCCGTTCTTTGACATCCTTTACACAAAAACAGTCTGAGCCTGTGGCATGTTAATGCAGTTGAGAGGCAAAGCATACGAACTTTTACAAATTCTACCTTCCATAAAAAGCCTCCCGAAAAGGAGATTACACGCCACTATAAAAATATCAACCTCTTGTGGTAGCTGCATTTGAGAACCAAGGCTTGAAGACTATTTTCATATAGCATAGAAAAACCACTATGAGAGCATATTAACTGCATTGGTGGCTTGGGAGTGTACTGTGCCACAGGATTATGCATAGCTACTGTTAGGTACCAAGACTGTTACACAGTTTTAAATTGATTGTAACTGAGAGCATAACAGAGGTACTACCAGCCCATGCAAAATAACTGAAAATACTGAGTCACTGTGCTGAATACTTCATTCCTGGAGAAAACCAAAGGCAGCAGTAACTAAATCAAGCCAAACAGGTGACCAAACTTTCTCCTCAAAGATTTGTGAGCACAGTGAAGTCTGAGGTATACCTTTATCCATTAAATCTGTGTGCCACTGCAAGATATTACCATTTGAGAATACACGCCATCACAATGGTTTAAATCTTTTGTATATTAGTCATTCATATATTCTTATCTACCCAGTCTCTTGATTTTTGAAAAGATTTCACCTACAGTAGAATATTACAGAAACAAAATATAAATGCATGTCTTTCTAAATGAAACTTACATGGACTAAAAGTAGAGAATATTTTTAAACAAATATACAATATGCAGGCAGACAAAGCAGGAAAACGGCCATTCAAATGTATAATAAAAAACTAAAAATGGACTATCTCCAGAAAACTATGAAGCGCCTCAACTAAAAGGAATGCATAATGAAATTCTAATCTAATACAGGTCAAAAATGTAAAAAGGTTATAAACCTTAACAGGAAAAATAAAACAACATTTACTGGCCATTCCTGTTGAAATGAGAATCATAAAGTAACAGAAAAGTGGCTACAAACCCACTTAGAGCACCAAACAGAGAGAAAATAAAAGTCCATTTTCATCTCTGTTATTATCATAAAATCCTGTGTGTCTACAGGTCAAACTGCTGGTGGCAGAAACAGAATTCTTTATAAACTGCAGATGTCCTGTACATAAAAAAAATTCACTGGAGTTGCACTAGTTCTAAAGACTCTTCTGTTTTAGCCTACCTACTGTATGTATTCAATCTGAGATAGATAAAGTCTCTTTCTGTAACCCTTGATTATTATTGGGCACCAAAGATAAGAAAAGCAAGACGGGGTACAAAAATGTAAAATTTCAACAGTAATGGCAATGTTTTTGTCTTAGTCCAAAAGGGTCCTGCATTCTCTCCCCCTTCAGTGATTTGACAAGTCTTTGTACTTAATCTGGGGGCAGCAAATCATGCAAGCGAAATCTGTCTCTGATGTGTGGTCGAACATCTTCATTCTGTGTGAAAAAAAAAGACAATTTTTAAAAAGGCATATAGTTTGAAAGATATTACCATCATAATATTGACATTCTTACCTTGCAGAGAAAACATACCAGTTTTTATTTTACAACATATTTTGTTTGCCAAATAGAGATACTAGAAAGATGCAGTTAAATTTAGATTTAAAAAATTTCATTAAAGATTATTTAATTTTAATTTTTATTTTTGAGACGGAGTCTTTCTCTGTTGCCCAGCTGGGGTACAATGGCATGATCTGGTTCACTGCAACCTCTGCCTCCTGGGTTCGAGTGATTCTCCTGCCTCAGCCCGAGTAGCTAGGATTACTGGTGCCTGCCACCATTCCCAGCTAATTTTTGTGTTGTTTCGTAGAGAAGGGGGTTTCACCACGTTGGTCAGGTTGGTCTCGGAACTCCTGACCTCAGGTGATCCACCTGCCTCAGCCTTCCAAAGTGGTAGGATTACAGGCATAAGCCACTGCCCCCGGCTATTTTTCTGTTGTTGTTGTTGTTGTTGTTGTTGTTGTTTTTAAAAAGATGGGGTTTCACCATGTTGGTCAGGCTGGTCTTGAACTTCCAACCTCAGGTGATCCACCCGCCTTGGCCTCCAAAGCACTTGGATTACAGGCGTGAGCCACCACGCCCGGCCTTCTGTTGTTTTTTTGAGACAGAGTCTCGGCTCTGTAGCCCAGGCTGAAGTGCAATGGCACAATATCGGTTCACTGCAATCTCTGCCTCCCAGGTTCAAACAATTCTTTTGCCTCAGCCTCTCAAATAGCTGGGATTATAGGGACCTGCCACCACACCCGGCTAATTTTTTTGTAGAGACCAGGTTTCACCATGTTGGCCAGGTTGGTCTTGAACTCCTGACCTCAGGTGATCCACCCACCTTGGCCTCTCAAGAAGATTTACTTATTTATTTAGTTATTTGAATGAACGAATGAATGAATGATAGGGTCTTGCTCTTTCACTCCCACCGGAATGCAGTGACATGATCCTGGCTCACTGGAGCCTCAAACTTCTGGGCTCAAGCAATCCTCCTACCTCAGTCTCCTGAGTAGCTGGAATTATATGCACATGCCACAATGCTTAGCTAATTCTTATATTTACTTACTTATTTTTGTAAAGATGAGCTCTCACTATGTTCCCCTGGCTGGTCTCAAACTCCTGGCCTCAAGCAATTCTCCCACCTAGACTTCCAAAATGGTGGGATCCCAAATGGCGGGATCACGTCTGTACTCCCAGCACTTTGGGAGGCCGAGGCAGGTGGATTACCTGAGGTCAGGAGTTCTAGACCAGCCTGGGCAACATGGCAAAACCCTATCTCTATTAAAAATACAAAAAATCAGCAAGGCATGATGGCGGGTGCCTGTAATTCCAGCTAGTTGGAAGGCTGAGACATAAGAATTGCTTGAACATGGAAGGCAGAGGCTGCAGTGAGTCAAGATTGTGCCACTGCACTCCAGCCTGGGCCAAAGACACAGTAAGATCCTGTCTCCAAAAAAAAAAAAAAAAAAAAAAAAAAAAGAAAATAAAATAAAGAAAAGGTGGGATTATAATTTTATATAAAAAAATGCCCACCAAAAGAATTAAAAATAAAAAAAAAAACAAAACAAACAA
>CAUYLG010003875.1:0-25484 GCA_963573385.1 Cacajao melanocephalus
AGTTTTATTTACAGAAGCCAAGGCCAGCAGTTATTGTGAGGAGAATGGGGCAGCCGTTACAACTTATTTTAAAACACAACTTTGTCTTTTATAAAATAGTGTTGTTCAGGTTCTAACTTTAGGCCAGCTATAGCACAATAGCACAATAAAAATCTGAGCTGTCAGAGTCACTAAGTGATGGAAAAGGAATAACTAAATGTACAGGGACAGACTCCAGAAAAGAAATTTGTATTTTATTTTTTTCTAAATAAGTCTTCCACAAATATGTTTGAGAAAACTATATGATTTAGTGAATAGAACACTCAAAACTCTCATGTAGAGATCACAGGTATGGGCCCTAGTTGCCTCACTAAATGACTGGCTGTAGGCAGATAACTATTCTGGTTCCAATTACTAAATATGAGAAATAGAAAATATATCGTTGCCTTTCTATAATAGTCCGCAACTATTACAGCACACCCAATGTGACCAAACCCCATCTGAAGCTCTCTTCAGTAACAACCACGAACTTGTGGGTTCATTTAAATGTCAAGGCCAGCGGTAAGTGAGGGCTGGTTCTGGGGCTGACATATTCTGAGCAGAACATGGTCTTTCTCTCTCTTTTCTGGGCACTTCTGTCCTCTGGATGGAATCCATTCTTGGGCAGGCTGAAGTCTTTCTCTCTTGGTGACAAGATGGCCAGGAGTTGTGCCAGGTAACCATCCTATCTGCAGAGGGCCTGCCCAATGAGAAGTTCTGGGATTAGTTCTGACTTGATGAATGTGGGTCTCATGTTTATCCCTGAATATATCTCTTCTGGTCAGGTGAGTGGCTATGTTGACTGCCACACCTGGGTTTCTGTGACTACTCCTAGATTCAGTGATGGAGTTAGCCCCAAGTAAGGCCCATAAACAAGGGTGGAGGTAGATGGTTACTGCACAGAAAGTCAGGGTAAAGACAAGGGGACAAATGCCTGATGGGCAGTAAATGGCAGCTGTTCGCATTTTATTTCTGAACCATTGAAAGGAATCTTCACCCTCACTGTGGGTATTAAAATAGGAGGCAGTGATGCTTAATGGCTAAATGTATGCATAGCATTTGAAATCAGATTGTGGTCCACAACTTGGAAATGCTGCTTTTTAACTGCATGACTGAGGGCAATTTCCAGACCTCTGTGCCCCTCAACTTAATCATCTCTAAAGTGGAAAGAATACTGATTTCATCAAGTTGTCAAGAGGGCAAATTGATGCCTTTCAATTGTTTAGCATTTTAAGCACTAAATAAATGGTAAGTATTCTGCTTCTTCCCAAATGCCTCTGGCACCAGAACTTTTCACTGTGAATTCTTTCCATCTCACAAAAAAACAGACAATTCCCATGCTGTTTAAATTGTTCTGGTGCATAGAAATAAGAAAAGCTTAACAATCTTTTGATAAACCCAGCATAACACAGATAATCAAATTTATTAAATGTAGCACCAATAAAAATCTACAGACCAATCTTCCTTGTGAGTAAAGGAGCAAAAATTCTAAACGAAACAGCAAATAGAATCAGCCATACATAAAGCGATTAGGAAACCATGACCAGTACTCATTCCGCAATTGCTCTCAGGAATGCAAGCGTTGACGCACCTACTCTGCTCTTACTGGGGCTTCCTTCCACAAAGAGATGGCATCAAACAGGACAGTCGAAATGACGTGAATGCACAAACTGTGGTTTCTTATTTATAGTGCTCAGATACTCCAGCTACCAATCTTATCCCTACCTAATTTGATCAAACCTCGTGGCTTTCAATATCCTCTATATGCTAGCAAATTCCAACTGCATATTTCCAAACTTTATAGTTCCCACAAACTCCAAACTTATCATCCACTACATAATAACATCTCTACCTGCAGTATCCACCTCAGGAGCATGTCCACACAGAGCTCTTGATTTTAACCTTCCTTCAACCTTCTCTTTCTTGAAAAATGGCTCCATTTTGCACCAGGGGATAATGCCAATGACCCAAGAGTAATTCTTGATTTCTCTCTTTCCCTCACTCCCCCATCAGAGCCAACTGAATTTTCTGTTCATTTTGCCATCAAACGTTTTCCCAATCCAGCCACTTCTTCCCATCTTGACCACCAACGTAATTCAAGCTAACAACATGCCTTGCCCAGTCTACTGCATCAGCCTTCAAATTGTTCTGTTTCCACACTTGCCTCCTCCCAACCCTCAAGTATGTTCTCCAGAGTAAATGCCTTTTTTTAAAATAACAGCAGTCAGAGTAAATATTGTAGGATGTAAATGTGATTATAACAAAATTTCTCCTTCACCCAAACACTGCAGTGGGTTCCCATTAAATTGAGGGTGAGTTGGAGTCTCTGTGCCTGCCCCTCTAACTTCCTTTCTGCTCTTCCTTGAACTGCTCTACACATTGCAGGGCTGCTGGGCTTTTTTTATTCCTGGAATTCTGCAAGCTCTTTTATTGATAGGATGGGGACTGGGGATTCTATTTCCTCCTCTCTGTGCCTGAAGTGTTCATCCGTGCACTTTCCATCCAGGTCTTTTATCACCTCCTCTCTGGGGAGGTCAGGCTTTCCTGACCACACTTTCTAAAACAGCACCTCTTTCTACTTTACCTGCATTGTTTATTTCTTCACTTGTTTGACTCTCATCTTCCCCATTACAGTGTAATTTCCAAGACGACAGAAGCTTTGTCTTGTTCATTACTACAGTCATGCACCGTATAACACCATTTAGGCCAATGGTGGACGTCATATACAGTGGTGGTTCCATAAGATTATAATAGAGCTAGAAAATTTCTATCACCTAGTGACATCAAAGCCATTGTAATGTCCTAGCACAATTACTTTATTTTTTATGAATTTAGGGTGGCCTAAGTGTGTGATGTTTATAAAATCTACAGTAGGGTAATATCCTAGGCCTTCAATTCACTCAGCACTCACTCACTGACTTACCCAGAGCAACTTCCAGTCCTGCAAGCTCCATTTATGGTAATTGCCCCATACACATATTACATTTTTTATCTTTTATACCATATTTTTACTGTACTTTTTCTGTTACGCTACACAAATAATAAATAAATCATTACCATTGTGTTATAACAGCCTACAGTATTCAGGACAGTAACATGCTGTACGGATTTGTAGCCTAGGAGTAATAATAGACAATACCATACAGCCTAGGTGTGTAGTAGGCTATACCATCTAGGTGTGTGTAAGTGCACTCTATGATGTTTGCACAATAATGAAATTACCTATCAATTAATTTCTCAGTGAGTATCTCCTATCCCTGTGATTAAGCAATGCATGGCTGTAAATGCTGTATGCTTAGAATAGTGCCTAGTTTATAAGACACACAATAAGTTTGTGGTGGAGTATGGGAGGGAAGGAGGAAAAGAGGAGGGATAAAGAGGAAGAGAGGGAAGAAGAAAAAGGGGAAGAAAGGAAAGAAAGAGAGAGAGAGAGAGAGAGAGAGGGAATAAGCAAGGAAAGATTTGAAATTCCACAGAGGAGCTCAGTTTAGAGCTGAGGACGAACTCGTGAGGACTACAGACTATTCCCATGATTCAACTGCAGCATCTGTGGCTTCTGTTTCCTCATTGTAACTAACAAGGGATTCTTGTTTGTAAAGCACTTTGGGTTCTTTATGTAGAAGACTTAAATTCAATGTATTGCATTGCTCCATTATTCTATTTGCTGCAATGCAAATACATCTCAGAATATTGAGTGGAGTAAGAAAAAGCACAGAAATATATTACTAGAATAAATTGAGCAAGGGAAGGGACAAGTATATGAAAGTGACCTGAATATTAAAGACGAAAATTTTAGTCCAAAAGATCAACTGCAAATTCAAGTGGAGAGTAGCAAATGAATGGATTTGAAGAATGATTAGTCTGAAAGAGTCTGGTGCTTTTTAACCAAGATGTTGTGAATTTTAAATGAAATAAATTCCAAATAGGCTTTACAAGAGCTGAGCTCTGCTACAGGGAAGATTCAGAAAGGATGCCTGGGTTGGTTTACTCAGGGTCTATTTCTTTCTTATTTGAGTGATCTTATTAAATATCCAACAATGTTAATACATGCGCATGTTTCTTGAAGCAGGAATTGTTCCCTTGATAACGAAGTGGGAAGGCCCACTTGGGAAAGGTACTAAAACCACCACTCAATTCGATGATGACTCTAATACCAAAGCAAATGTCCAAGTGCTGCTGGAAAGCAGAGAGATGAACATTACAGCCTTCTACCTGATGAAAAGCTTTCCAACGTCAATCTAACTGCTTGTGAAAAAAAAATCGCACTTGTTTTGAGGAGCTAAATGATTTGAATATAAATAAGCAACTCTTTCCGCCTGTCAGTTACCTCAAGAACATTTAGTGCTGTCTCCTTTAATGATTGCTCATTACAGATGAGTGCAAGTGAACGGATTTAATCAGGGTAATACAGGGTAATAATCATGTGAATTTCTCCACATCAGGTCTTGTCCCATCTGTTCCAAGCCATTTGTCCATGTAAAACTGTCAACGTTTCGAGCCACTGACTGACAGGTGAGGCCAGACATGTACGTTTTTCATCTGAGAGCCAGAAATTCTCTGATGTGCCCTTCTCATTAAAACAAACTGTTTAAAGACCTAAAAGGATTTTATACTCAGGATCATTGTTTAAAAAATTGTATCCATTGTGTCGATTGTTAAAATATTTAGTTCACTCTTGCTTAGTGCGAGAGCATGACCAACGTCTGTGGCTTGATTGAAGCAGTAGAATCCTCAGAGGAAGGCTGGAGAACATGTCCGTGGAGGTTTTCACCCCAGCACTGAAAGGAGGCTGAGTCAAGAAGCAAAAGGCAGCATTAGTGTAGCAGTCACATGAATGCTGCACCCTACAGACAGACATCTGTTATTCTTCCATCCTTCAGGGTAAGAAGAGCAAGTCTAAAGAGAGCGAGGAATGGTGAATCTTTGGCAGCCTCTGTGTGTGCTCATGGAAGAGACAGTGACAGAAATTATGTAATGAAAAAAATGTAGCACAAGCCTTATGAATTTTTACTTTTCAGTCCATGGGATTCCCATGTCAGAAGACCCATTCTACACGAGATAGAGTTCTCTATGAAGAATTGTCTCTGCTCCCCAAGCAAGTTCTAATAAAAGTTATAATAGAATATCTGAGAACCAAATGGTCCCTTAAGACACTAGAATCCAAAAGACAAATAGCATGCTAATAAACAGAACTAGACATTGTTATTCCGTTGAAATCTTTGGTGCAATATGCATCATGTCTGCTAGTTTTCTGTCAGTGCTGAAAAACTGTATTGCTAATCTAGACTCAGGATGTGAACTTTTTTTTACTTCCCCCCTTTAGTGTTCCTGTTACTTTTTTTGCAGTACCGAAATGCCCAGACCTTGCTGAAGCTGCACACCAAGGGCTCAGTACATAAATGTCATGGCAATATGACAGCAAACAGGGATGAGCTCCATGCTGGTATTATGGCCTGTGTTCTCTAGGAAGAGATAGAGCTAGAAAACAATGACTCTCTTTCAAAGCAACTTGGTAATATTTATTTTTTTTCTCTGGTAATATTTTTCTTTTCCTCCCTTATATGATTGAGTGTGGTTATACTTACAAACCCACCATATGTTAAACACCAAATGAATTTATGAATGAAGAGTGCAGAAGATGAGAAGAAAGCACAGATCTGCTTCACAGAGCTGAGTCTCACAGGGCACAGGAGGGTTCACCAAGATTTGCAATAGAAAGGACAGGTGCAATGATAGAAGATTGAGAAACCAAGGAAGCAGCAGTAACTGCTCTTCTGAGAGTTCTTGGCTTCCTTACAAGCATACCTCATTTTATCATTTTATTGCACTTCACTTTATTGTGCTTCACAGATATTGTGTTGTGTGTGTGTGTGTATGTATGTGTGTGTGTGTTTTAAGAAATTGAAGGTTTGTGGCAACTCAGTGTCAAGCAAGTTTATTGGTGTCATTTTTTTAATAGCATGTGCTGTCTTCATGTCTCTGTCATATTTTGGTAATTCGTTCAGTATCTGAAAATTTTATTGTTTTTATATCTGCTGTGGTGATCTGTGATCAATGATCTTTGATGTTCCTATTGTAATTGTTGAGGGACATCACCAACTGTGTCCATACAAGATGGCAGACTTGATTGATAAATGTTGTGTGTATTCCGATGACCCTCTACCTGGTTGTCCCATTGCACTCCTTCTCCTTGAGCCTCCCTATTCCCTGACTTACAAAAATATTAAAATAAGGCCAATTAACGCTAACATGGCCTTTGAGTGCTCAGGTGAAAGGAAGAGTTGCATGTCTCTTATTTTAAATTAAAAGCTAGAAATGGTTAAGCTTAGTGACAAAGGCATGTTGAAAGCCACGATAGGTCAAATTCTTAAGTTGTGAATACCAAAGAAAACTGTTTGAAGAGAATTAAAAGTGCTATTCCAGTGAACACACAAGTGATAAGAAAATAAAATAGCCTTATTGCTGATATGACGGAAGTTTTAGGGGTCTCATACAAAATCAAACCAGCCACATTTCCTTAAGCCAAAGCCTAATCTAGAGCAAGGCTTTAACTTTCTTCAGTTCTGTGAAGGCTGAGAGAGGTGAAGAAGCTGCAAAAGAAAAGTTTGAAGTTCACAGAGGTTAGATCATGAGGTTTAAGGAAAGAAGCCATCACCATAACATAAAAGTACAAGGTAAGGCAGCACGTGCTTGTGTAGAAGCTGCAGCAATTCGGAAGATTTAGCTAAGATCAGAGATTGGGGGAAGATGGCAGATAAAAGATGGGCCTAATGTGCATCTTCCACATGGATGGCAGAACAGTGTATGCAGACTCACACCATGATCTTTTTCTCTAAGAACCACTGCAGGAACATGCCAGGAAAACAAAAATAATTCACAGATCCTTTGAAAGATGTGGCTTGCTGCTGCAAATTCCACAAAACAGGCAAAAAAACAGAGTTCCCAAAGCATGAGAGGGGGAAAACCTGCCTCTAAACATATATACCCACTGGGGAATCTGAAAATCCAGATCACAGGAGAAGAATTTAACCTTACCTAGGGATAAAATGGATTTAGCAAGTTGTGCCAAGTAAAAAAGTAGAAGTAGCAGCGGGAAGTGCCTTGCATGCACTCCCAGTCTCCAGCTTGAGCCCAGGGAAGCCGTCATTGACTATATCTCACAGGGGCCCTGGAGGAAGGCAGCCAATGCAATTGGGAAGGAATTGCTGGGTAAAGGAAGTTCCCATCAGAAATTGTTAATGGTTTTGCCTGGGAACAAATCTTCTTGAGTGGAGTCCAGGGGATGAGCGGGAGCTGCTGCAGGTATGAGCAAGCACAGGAGCGGCTGTCAATGGAGTAGGCAGTTGGAGAGGGGCTAGGTCAAGCCTGAGAACCACCACCCCCAGTCCCCACAATGGCTGTGGCAAACCCCACCCAAGGAGAGTCTGATCCCAGACCCACCTAACCCTGCCTCAACCTGATGATATTTCCCTACCTTCCCTGGTAGCCAAACACAAGACACTGAAACTCCTGGGAGTTTTATGGCCCTAACTATCACATGAGAAACCAAAATAATTATCCTGGCCATCGTAGGACAAGCTTAGAGCCTCCTACTACTATTGCAGCTGGTGCTCTCTTGAAAGTGTCACCTCCTGGCTGGAGGGCAACCAACTGAGGCCATTAAAGCAACTCAGGACAGAATAACCATGACTCCAGGAAAGAGAAGACAACACCTAATTCCACTGCCTGCAACATCCTGGCTATGCAGAAGCCCTGAGTCAGTCCACATGACAACTTCACTGGTAGTATAACCAGCATTCAAGAAAGCCAGCACACTAAACCTATCTACAACCAAGGATTATCACAGAGTTTACTTCACTTCCCTGTCACCTTCACAGAGCAGGAGCCATTAGCCATGTCTGGGAGACCTGAAGACAGACCACCTCACAGGACTCTTTGCAGACATCCCCTGATACCAGCCTAGAACTTGGTAGCCTAGTTGGGTGGCTAAACCCAGAAGAGCAATAACAATCACTGCAGTCAGTCCAGCTATAGGAAGCCCCATCCCTAGGGAAAGAAGGAGAGCACTATATCAAGGGATTATCCCCATGGGACAAGAAAATCTTAACAGCAGGCCTTGAGTTTTAGCCCTCTCCACCGAAATAGTCTAACCAAGTCATAAGGAACCAGAAAAGCAATTCTGGTGATATGACAAACAAGTTTCTATAACACCCCAAAACATCACACACACTGGCTCACCAGTAATGGATCCAAATCAAGAAGAAATCCCTGAAGAGCCAGATAAAGAATTCAGAAGGCTGATTATTAAACTACTTAAGAAGATACCAGAGAAAGGTGAAGACCAACTTAAAAAAATTGTAAAAATATAGGATATGGATGAAAAATCCAGAGAAATATATATCATTAAAACAATAACAAGTTCTGGAAATAAAAGACACACTTAGAGAAATACAAAATGCACTGGAAAGTTTCAACAATAGAATTGAACAAGTAGCAAAACTCTTACAAGCCAGGAAGGATTGGAGTTCCATTTTTAGCCTCCTGAAGCAAAGTAATTGTCAGCCAAGAATTTTGTATCCAGCAAAACTAATCTTCATAAATGAAAGACAGATAAAGTATTTTTCAGACAAACAAATGCTAAGAGAATTTGCCATTACTAAGCTAGCACTACAAAAAGTGCTTGAAGGAATTTTAAATCTTGAAACAAAACCTTGAAATACACCAAAATAGAACCTCCTTAAAGGATACCTCTCACAGGGCCTATGAAATAATAGCACCATGGGAAAAAAACAACAAGGTATTAAGGCACAACTATCACACAAATAGAAACTACCTCACATCTCAATACTACCATTGAATGTAAATGGCCTGAAAGCTCCCCTTAAAAAATACAGAATGGCAGAATGGATAAAAATCCACCAATTAAGTATCTGCTGTCTTCAAGAGACTCAGCCAACACATAAGAACTCACTTAAGGTAAAGGGGTGGAAAAAGATATCCCATGCAAATGGACACTAAAAGCAAACAGGAGTAGCTATTCTTATATCAGACAAAACAGACTTTAAAGCAACAACAGTAAAAAAGAGACAAAGAGGGACATTATATTTATCATTATAATGATAAAATGGATAGTCCAACAGGAAAATATCATAATCCTAATTATATATGCATCTAGCACTGGAGATCCCAAATTTATAAAACAATTACTACTAGACCTAAGAAATGAGATAGATGAGGGACTCCAATACTCCACTAATAGCACTAGACAGCTCACCAAGACAGAAAGTCAACAAAGAAAAAATGGACTTAAACTATACCCTAGAACAAATGTACTTAACAGATATTTACAGAACACTCTACCAAACAACTGCAGAATATGTATTCTTTTCTTCAGTATATGGAACATTCTCCAAGATAGACCATATAATGGGTCACAAAACAAGTCTCAATAAATTTAAGGGAAGAAATTATATCAAGTACACTCTCAGACCACTGTGAGATAAGCTGGAAATTAACTCCAAAAGGAACCCTCAAAACTATACAAATACATTATAATCAATAACCTTCTCTTGAATAATCTTTGGGTCAGCAATGAAATCAAGATAGAAATTTTAAAAAATTCCTTGAGCTGAACAATAATAGAAAATTTATCACAGAAATACAAAAAAATCATTCAAGGCAACTGTGAACACCTTTACACATACAAACTAGAAAATCTAGAGGAGCTGGATGAAATATACAATCCTCCCAGATTAAGTCAGAAAGAAATAGGAACTCTGAACAGACCAATAACAAGTAGCAAGATTGAAATAGTAGTAAAATAATTACCAACAAAAATGCCCAGGACCAAACGGGTTCACAGCTGAATTCTATCAGACATCCAAAGAAGAATTGGTACCAATCTTACTAAAACTATCCCAAAAGACAGCGAAAGAGGGAATCATCCTTACATCATGTCAATATCCCTGATAAACATAGATGCAAAAGTTCTCAACAAAGTACTAGCTAACCAAATTCAATAGCATATCCAAAAGATAATCCACCATGATCAAGTGGGTTTTATACTGGAGATTGAAGGAATGGCTTAACATACACAAGTCAATAAATGTGATATACCATGTAACAGAATTAAAAACAAAAATCATATAATCATCTCAATAGATGCAGAAAAGTTTAACAAAATCCAGCATCCCTTTATGATTAAAACCCTTAGCAAAATTGGCATATAAGGGACATACCTCAAGATAATAAAAGCAATCTATGACCAACCCACAGCCAACATTTTACTGAATGGGGAAAAGTTGAAAACATTCTCCTTGAGAACTGGAACAAGACAAGGATGTCCACTTTCACCACTTCTATTCAACATAGTACTGGAAGTCCTAGCAAGAGCAATCAGACAAGAGAAAGAAATAAAGAGAATCCAAATCAGTAAAGAGAAAGTTAAACTGTTGCTGTTAACCGGTAATATGATTATATACTTAAAAAACCCTAAAGATACATCAAAAAAGCTCCTAGATCAGATAAATGAATTCAGTAAAGTTTCAGGATACAAAACCATTGTACACAAATCAGTAGAACTGCTATATGCCAACAATAGGCAAGCTGAGAAACAAATCAAGAACTCAATCCCTTTTACAACAGCCACAGAAAAATAAAATACTTAAGAATACACCTAATCAAGGAGGTGAAAGATCTCTACAAGAAAAAATACAAAACACTGCTGGAAGAAATAACCTATGACACAAACAAATGGAAACACAGCCCATGCTCATGGATGGGCAGAATTAATATTGTGAAAATGACCAGACTGCCAAAACCAATCTACAAATTCAATGCAATTCCCATCAAAATACCACTGTCATTTTTCACAGCACTAGAAAAAAACTAAAATTTATGTAGAAACAAAAAAGAGACCACATAGCCAAAGCAAGACTAAGCAACAAGAACAACACAAAACCTGGAAGCATCACATAACCTGATTTCAGGATCTATATATGTATATATACCATGGCATACTACTCAACCATAAAAATGAATGAGACCTACTGCTGAGAAAAAAAAAGAGTACTATTTTAAAAATAGTACTGCTCATTGGCAATGCATCTAGTTACTGAAGAGTTTTGATGGAGATGTACAAGGAAATTAATGTTGTTTTCATTCCTGCCAATACAACATTCATTCTGCAACATGTGGATCAAGAAGTAATTTTGACATCCAGGTCTTATTATTTATGAAATACTTTTCATAAGGCTACAGTTGCCATAAACAGTGATTTCTCTGATGTACCTGAGCAAAGTATATTGAAAACTTTCTGGAAAGGAGTCACCATTTTAGATGCCACTAAGAACATTTGTGATTCATGCAAGGAGGTAAGAAAAAAAATCAACAATAACAGGAGTACAAAATAATTTGATTCTAACCCTCCTGGATGACTTGGAGGGGTTCAAGACCTCAGTGGAGCAATAGCCAGAGATGTGGTGAACTAGAATTAGAGGTGGTACCTGAAGAGACTGAATTGCTGCAACCTCTTGATGAAGTTTTTAAGAGATGAGGAAGTGCTTCTTACAGATGAGCAAAGAAAGTAATTTCTTGAGATGGAAACTGCTCCTGATAAAGAAGTTGTGAACATTGTTGAAATGACAATAAAGGATTTAGAACATTTCATAAACTCAGTTAATAAAGTCGTGGCATGGCTTGAGAGGACTGACTCCAAGTTTGAAAGTTCTACTGGCGGTAAAATACTGTCAGACAACATCATGTGCTCCAAAGAGGTATTTTGTGAAAAGAAGAGTTCATCAATGTACAAAATTAATTGTTGTCTTATTTTAAGAAATTGTCACAGCCACCCAACCTTCATCAACCACCAGCCTGATCAGTCAGCAGCCATCAACATTGAGGCAATGACTGATGGCAATTAGATGGTAACTAGATCCACCAGTAAAAAGATTGACTCATTGAAGGCTCATATGATCGTTAGCATTTTTTGGTAATAAAGTATTTTCAATTAAGGCATGTATATATATTTTAAGACATAATGCTATTGCACACTTAATAGACCACAGTTCAGTATAAACATAATTTTTATATGCTCTGGAAAACCAGAAAGTTAGTGTGACTGCCTTATACCAATATTCTTTTATTTTGGTGGTCTAGAATTTAATGCACAGTATTATGGAAGTGTGCTTGTATTTCATAGCTGGATGCCCTCACATTTTTGTTTTTCTAACCTGCAGAATGTGAAATTGCAAAGTTTCTTCTTCTTTCTACTGGATGGAGAACAAGGCTCATCCTCCTGGCATGCCTGGATTTGGATTTAGTCTGATGGCATCTGCTCATGAACACCTCCCTTGGTGCTTTTTTAAAGATGATCCTGTCTCTTCCTTCCCTTCACCTCACTGTAGTTGTGTCAGGAAGAACAAAGTGGAGTCCAAGACGGCACAGAGGGTCCTATTCAGAGAAGAGCCATAAAAGAACCTACAGATTCACTTTCACTTCTATTTTTTAATATAGCTTCCCTTCCAGTTTTCTATAAGATTAATCTTAAGTATTCTTTATGACATGTTTAGACAAAGTAACACATGTTCGTTAAGACATATGCCTCATTATCAGGTCTGCCAGGTGTATTTTGATTAAGTGCTAAGATGGAGAAGCTTTAATTCTCCCAATGTTTATTAAATTGGTCACCACTTCATGTTCTGATGGTAAATTGTCTAAAGAACTAATTTGGCTGGGAGTGGTGGCTCATGCTAATAATTCTAATACCTTGAGAGATAGAGGTAGGAGAATTGCTTGAGGCCAGGAGGTTAAGGTCAGCCTGGGCAACATAGCAAGACTGCATATCTATGAACATTTTTAAAAAGCAGTCAGCCGTGGTGGTGCATATCTATAGTCCTAGCTACTCAGAAGGCTGAGGCAGGAGGATTACTTGAGCCCAGGCATTTGAGGCTGCAGTGAGCTGTGATTGCACCACTGCACTCCAACTTAGATGACAAAGCAAGACTCTGTCTCTAATGAGAGAGAACTAACTTAGTTTTATATCACATTATATATATGGCTTGCTCTGCCTTTAGTCGTGAAATGCCTGGAAGATAGAAACTACAGTTCATCTACCTTTGTCTCCTTGTAGTGGTTCTGCCACTTTTGGACATTTGGCAATGTCTAGAAACATTTTGGTTGTTACAGCCTGGAGAGGGCATCTAGTGGGAAGAGGGCAGGAACACGGTAGACCCTCTACATTTCCTACATTGCACAGGACAGCCCCTGCCCCAACAAAGAATTACCCAGCCCAAAATGTCAACAGCATGAAGATTGAGAAAACTCACTTCAGCATAACAGGTAGCATGGCATACATATTAAGAAACACCAATTTAATTTTTCATAGTGTATTAGAGAGTGAAAGCAACAAATTTAATCGTGTACTATTTTATCTTTACTTTCCTCCTACAAAAACCAGCTCATGTTATAAAACTCATAGTTTTGAAAAAATAAGAGAGATAAAGTTTTAACCCCTGAATTATTCTGCAGATGCTTATCAGAGTGAACAGTGCTGAGTGCTGGTCTTCATTTCATTGCACCTTACTTTCCTTTAGGACTATAACCTGGTGCACAACGTATGTGCAAGCCTAATTACTTTGCCTTTATACTTAGTGATACTTTTGTTTTATTATGCATATTTTATTCTATAACTGTTTTATAGATAGTTTTGAATTGCTCAACCATTGCATATTGGAGATTTACTCAGGAGTCTTTTTGCTGGTTGTACTATGTCATCATAACACAAGTGAAAATTTCAAAAATACATATTTTTAAAGAATGCACAGATAACATTAAGTAGAATCACACCTGTAGGCAAAATCAATTATTTGTAGTACAGATGAAGAATTGAGTACCTTTGGCTAATTACTATGGAGAAGCTGTTCTCCCAGCCCTCTGAAGGTGTCTGATTCCATGATTTGCCTGTGATGACTTTGGAAGCTAGGTAAAACTGTAAAATGCAAAAGCCATCAATAAGAAGCAAATTGTTGCAGAGTATCTCTTCCTTATTTGACTGTCTCAGAACTAAATTGAGAACGCAGTGACATAAACAAATGTACATCACCTTCCTGACTCATGCCTTTATTGTTAGTCTTGTTCTCCAGAGGAGTCCCGATTCAACTGAAGAAAAGCATGAATAACCTAACCTGTCCAAAACTCTAAAACTTTATTATTTTTAAGTAAATAATCTTTTCTTCCTGAAATGCTGGAGTCTGACCTCATTATCTGCTTTCTTCTTGCAGTGATACAATTTCTTTTTGGGATTTTCATGAATGGCATCATTGTGGTGGTCAATGGCATTGACTTGATCAAGCACAGAAAAATGGCTCCAGTGGATCTCCTTCTTTCCTGCCTGGCAGTTTCTAGAACTTTTCTGCAGATGTTCATCTTCTACATTAATCTGGCTATTCTCTTCTTGATGAAATTAATCATGTATCCTGAGAGTTATTTCATTATCATGTTTATAAACGAGTTGGAACTTTGGCTTGCAACATGGCTTGGCGTTTTCTACTGCACCAAGGTTTCCAGCGTCCCTCACCCACTCTTCATCTGGTTGAAGATGAGGATATCCAAGTTGGTCCCGTGGATGATCCTGGGGTCTCTGCTATATGTATCTATCATGTGTGTTTTCCATAGCAAATATTCAGTGCTTTTTGTTCCATACACCCTCATGAACTTTTTCTCCCAAAATGCCACAATTCAAATAGAAGATATGCCTGCTTTACAGATTTCCTCTTTGGTTGCTCAGCTCTTAGTGCCACTGCTTATTTTCCTCGTTGCTGTTCTGCTCTTGATTTTTTCTTTGGGGAGGCACACCTGGCAAATGAGAAACACAGTAGCCAGCAGCAGAGTTCCTGGCAGGAGTGGCCACATCAGCGCATGGCTGTCCATCCTGTCCTTCCTAATCCTCTATGTTTCCCACTACATGATGAAAGCTTTTCTCTATTCTATAAGGTTTCACATCAGAAGGTTCATCTTTATGCTCTGCATCCTTGTGATTGGCACATACCCTTCTGGACACTCTCTCATCTTAATTTTAGGAAATCCTAAATTGAAACAAAATGCAAAAAAGTTCCTCCTCCACAGTAAGTGCTGTCAGTGAGAGAGAACTTTGATCGGTTCAAAAGAACCCATGATTCAATGACTTACCCACGCATGCGACACTTCCCTCAGCCAGACAAAGCAGCCTGTTCATAAATATACAAAACATCCCCTTCAGGCTGTTTATCCAGCCTGAGGTATTTTTATAGATTTGGTACTTTTTCAAACAGTTAAACTGATTTTCAAAGCACAACATATGTTGATGGATTACATCAGTGTCAATATCCTGGTTATGATTTTGTACTATCATCTTGCAAGTTGTTACTGCTGGGGAAAAGTGAGTAAATGGTTCGGGAGACTTTCCGTATTCCTTCTTACAAATGCATTCAAATCTACAATGTTTGATGAAAAAGAAAAGCACATGTTTGAACTTGTGATGTCAGAAGGACACATGAATGCTGTATGGTCCATGTCTATCTGATGCCTAGTCTTAGATGGTTTATCGTGACCTTAATGGGCTGACTATTCATTTCTTGTCTACCTGGATGTTATTTCTGCTCTGTTTGTTGGAGTCACAGGCAATGGAGCCATTCTTTCTCCTCAGATCACAAATGAAGTGAGAACAAGCAGGCCTTCTCCATCCTTATAAGCATATTCTCCTACTTCATCCTGCAGAGAACTTAGATGCCTTGGTGACATGTCCAATCAACTGATAAAAGGGGAGACAGGTGGAGGAGGAGGAGGAAGAATGGAGGGCTGAATGCTTGTTTTCCATTTTCCCTAGCTGTGCACTCTGAACAGACAATAACTTGCAAAGATGTTTCATTTTGTATCTGTGTGCCTGACTTTGAGACTCTTTCAACCAAGGATGGTAATTTGGAACTCCTCCTGCATTGCATGTCCTCCCAACAAAGCAACATCAGTAGGTGGGTGAGCTGGGGGTGTCTCCATCTGCTTGAAGTCACAAATGCAATTTCTGTTTGATTGATGATGTTGAATACTAAGATAGATAGATAGATATAGAGATATTATAGATATAGATATACTTGTATATTTCGAAAACAGCTTCAGAACCCTTTCACTTCCAGACAAGTAAATAAAGTAAAAAATGTTCTTAAGCTTAGCTATAACTTGTAGTTCGGGCGTGATGATGCAAAGTAGGTTGAGGTTTAGATTTGTCAATTACCAGTAATAGGAACCCAAATACAGCTTTTCTAAGCCAAGCCACGCAGGCCTGGTTATAATACACCAATGAAGGATTTTGATTCAGAAGATTCAGGACGTACTTATCTTTTTGGGTATGGGAACTAAGAGCTGAGGGTACTCTCTACTTCCCACAGGTTTCATACTTCATTCCCTAGGGAGCAAAATAACAGTCTCCATCTTCCTGCTGTCTCATTTTCCCATGTCCCACTAGGTAGGAAGGTTTGTAGCTAATCACACACTCCGGAAGCCAGCTGTGGGAAGATCAGTTGTATCCTGAATGTAATTATTTCTTTTGATTGGGGGAAAGGACAAGGAAAAGTCACTTTTATTTTTCTCACATCTCAAGTTCAGGGAATATCCTGTTCCTTGAATCTGTGATATGTGTACCTGAAAGGGTGGGAGCAATTTTAAACATTCAGAGAGAAATTTGTCAGTATACAACTCTCACTTTTTTTTTTTCTGGTATTAGATTCTGATTCTATTTCAAACAATTCCTGCTTCAATAATGTTCCCTAATTAGATAAATATTAAGTTATGACTAGCATTGTTATCAAGCTAGCTGTTATCAAGAATTGTTTTAAAAAAAGAATTCATAATAAAACAAACTATTCTAAAAGCATTTTCATTGTCTACTTTCCTAGAAGTATATTTCTTCCGGAAGCATTGCCTTGCTGTTGTGTTGATGGGTATTGCGTAGGACACTAATTGCTCAAATTTAGAAGCAAAACAGACTGAGCCTTTGTCTCTCTGGAGCCACGCTTATCTGCACTCTCCAGCCTTGCCAAATTGCTTTTGTCCTCATCCAGCAGTGGGTTGACCTCTATCATGGTGCAACATCTTTTTGTACCTACTCTTGGTCTTTTAGAGAAGGGGCTGGACCTTATGGCCCTGAGGCATCTTCGCTGTGGAATCACATGCCCATAGGTGAGGCCGGCTGACTGCTGATTGCAGGATGTGGTGGTGCCACACCTCCTCTACATCCTGTGGCTTCCCGAGGAGATTCAGCACCCGCTGCTGAGTTAAGTGGCTTCTGGCTGTGGCTTCCAAATAGACTCTGCACCAGGAGGCAGACTCTCACTGAAACAAGACCCAGCAGTCTTATTCCATTCCACTTTCGATCGGGATTCAATGAGCAGTTCCAAATCAGGGGAGAAGGGCTATCTTCCTCTGTCCCACTCTCTATTCTGACATTGGCTCTTTCAGTCCCCAGTCCCAGGGGTTTTATACAGTCTCCACTGACTGAAGATGATAACACCAACAGAGAAGGCTAAATCTGTGTGCTGATAGAAATAGACTTTTAAGAATATAAATGTTGGTCAGCCATGGTAGCTCACACCTGTAATCCCAGCACTTTGGGAGATTGAGGCCAGTGGATCACTTGAGGCCAGGAGTTCGAGACCAGCCTGCCCAACATGGCAAAATCCTGTCTCTAGTAAAAATTCAAAAATTAGCCAGGTGTGATGGTGTGCACCTGTAATCCCAGCTACTTAGGAGACTGAGGCAGGAGAATCACGGGAATCTAGGAGGCAGAGATTGCAGTGAGTCGAGATTGCACACTGCATTCCAGCCTGGGTGACAGGGTGAGACTCCATCAAAAATATATATATATATATAAATGTTGTCCTAATTTGAATGTTAAACACAGTTCACAAGTCTCAGAGATGATAAATGCCTTTTAAATTCTCATTCATTCAAATGTGACAATTGCTTGAAGATACAATGCTCCAGACCAAAAGGTGCTAGAAAGACGTCTAATATCTGCCATCTTTCTTCTTCAGGCTGATGACCAGGCATCCTAGATGCTTCAGGCAGTTCAAATGTTATGCCCCATAGTATGTTTAAGTACAGGCATACTTATGCTATGGATATTCTGATTTTAGGTTTGAAATATATCATTTCCATAAGTTTTGTCCTTGTAAAGTTATACCTCTTTAGGTGAGAGGAGAAACAGGTAGTTAGAAATATGCAAGAGGGAAAGAAACCAGCCAGGCCATCGAAATTCACATTGGCAATCAAAGGGTTGACAGATGTTATAGACAGATGGCACCCATAATGGAGTAAAATCCAAATGATGAGGGCACGGAGACCCACATGTTTTAAAAAAGGTCTTGCTAGGGAAGGAGTTTGGTGTTAGACTGAACATCATATTAACACAAACTTGAGATCAGTAGAAAATTCATTTTTTATTATTAATATTCTTTGTCACCTAAAAATTGCAGACTGTCTAGGAAAACTTTATGCCAGGAGAAGGTTATATACTAAGATAATGTCCTCAATGAGCTGAAAACATTAAGATTTGGGGGAGAGTCAATATGAATTCAAGATAGCTCATGGACGTTTGTTTCACTGCTGTCTTCACTGCTGTCTTTCTACACAAAATTAGTCTCTCTCTCACTCATTAATACAACACCCTATACCTTGGTAGGATAAAATAATGATTGTTTTTAAGATGTGATATAAACATGTGGATTCACATCTGTGACATCTGGATCTACTTAATCTTTTTGACTGGGAATCAGGAATTGGCAATTGGTGTCCTTAAATGTAAAACGTATTTATATCAATGAAGTGTGGGTCTCCTTTTATTATTTTTGGCATTTTATATCGTTTCTATTTTGAACATCTCTCCACAAGATCATCAACATAATATTAAATCAAAAATTGACTTAAACTTCTGATGACAGGTCAATTTTTAAAATGACTAAAGATTCATTTTGTTTAAACTTCAACATTTCAGAGGAAAAAAGATACAGGGTAACTGTTTCTACTTTTGAAGTTGGGATGCATGGTCTTCAGAGAGAGCTTCACTTCTCGTGACTTAAACTCTCCCCTCCATGGATCAGTTTAAGTACTGCAAGATAAGCACACATGTAAGTGTGCCTGGTGGGATTTGAATTTGGGAGTGTGCAGGGACTAAGTCCTGTAGCTAGATTGGACTTGGTACTTGGTGGGCACCACTTGAATGACCAAATTCCAGAACTGCTGGGGAAATTTCAGATTCTTCTGAGGATGAACAGATGAAAAGGAGTGTAGAAAATAAATGAGTGGCTAACAGTGGACTAGGATCTTATCTCACTAAATACATGGAATGTCCTCTGGCAAAAAATCCACCCATTTGAACAGCAGATGCTGCATTTGTGATTGTGAATTAGTAAGTCTTACTTCACTTGAAACCCAGGCCAGTGGCTTCTAGAAACATTGATCAGATATAGATTTGGTCAGGAAGTTTGGTTTCATGATTAATATTCTCCAAACTACCACTGCTTATCTGCTAAAATACTTGAAATCCCTGAACTAAGAACTTATGCCTTTGATCATGAGGTGTGATGTTTTCAGCAGCATTGGTTGATGATGGGTCTGCAGAAGCAGCTCTATGGGATGAGAGGGAACCTTGAGTGTGACATTTTAGATTGGGAGGCTGAGTGGATTTTTGTAGTCCTGTTGAAAGACAGGTCATTAGTCCACAGGCATGCCACACCACTGCGTTCACAAAGCCAACGATGCAGTCTCCTCAGCTCTCCTCCCTAGAACCGTGGCTGCTTATTTTGATGATTTAGGTAACTTTTGTGCAGTGCAGTAAACACTTAAATGAGCTGAGCCTCAATTTCATCATCTGCAAAATGGGATTAAGAATAATACATAGCACATGCTTGGCTAAGCTTCTTCATCATTGTGAGCACAAATGAATGTAACCCCCAGGTAATGGGAACTCTAGTAAGTACTGTCACAAAGAATCTCCAGCAGTCCCTCCAGAGAAGAGGGGAGTGCACAGGAGGGAACACGCTGAACAATAGAGGGTCCTAATTAAGAGCCTGATTTGCAATCTAGATCCACCACTAATGAGCTAAGTGACTTGATGAGCCTGAGCCTCACATTTCCTCATCTTCATAATGGGGTTAGGAGTGATTCCAAGCTTAATGAGAGGAGCTGAGGGGTTAGAGGAACCAAGTTCCCAGCACGATGCCTGCATACTGCCATTGTTGTTTTTCGTTATGTTAACCGTAGGAAACTGCTAGACTTTGATGACTTTTCGTCTGCAACAATGACAGTTTTGTATGCTTTTTCCTGATAATGTCACAGGTTTTGGAGGACAGCTAATTCTAGAAAAAGGAAACAGCACATGCAAAAGTACCTGGCAAAGAAAGGAAGCAAAGACCCCACAGAGAATCATGCACAAGTGAAAAGAGGAGAGGTGAAGGGAACAATTAAAAGGTATATGGAGCTGCTTTGCTGCAGTACAAAATGACGCCAGGACTGCAGCACCTTCGAGACGCAAGCTCATCCTCGCTTGTGATGCTTGTTGGCTGTGGGTGTACAGCAGCCCTGTTACTGTTTACACTGCTGCAGGAGCAGCTCCTGTTTGGGACAGGTTAGGGGAAAGAGTGAAAACGATGGAGATGAGGAGGTCTAAAGCTTTTGTCATATCCAGTTAGTTGCACGTCAAGCAGCCAAGCCCAATGTAAAAAAGAGAGATATGGAATTCCTTAGAGAAGGGTAGCAAATGTTTGGGAATAAAATAATCCTACCATATGGGAATATAAAATGGTGCAATCACTATGGACGGTAGCTTGGCAGTTCCCCAGTAAGTTAAACATAGAATGACTACATTACTCAGCAATTCCATTCCTAGATATGCACCCAAGAGAATTGAAAACCAGAACTGGAACAGATATGTGTACACCCATGTTCACAGCAGCATGATTCACAATAGTCAAAAGGTAAAAGTAAAACAAATGTCCACCAACAGATGAATGCAGAGACAATGCTCATGTTAATACAATGGCATACTCCTAAAAAGAATTATGTTTGGATACATGTCACCACATGGATAAACCATGAGGACATGATGCTAAAGAAATAAGCCACACACAAAGGACAGATATTGCACAGTTCCACGTATATATGGTACCTAGAGAGGGCAAAATCAGAGAGAGACAAAAAGCAGGATAGAAGTTACAAAGAGCTGGGGACGGGGAATAGGGAGTGATAGCTTAATGGATAGAGAATTTCTGTTGGGAATGCTGAAAACTTCCAGAAATGGTAGTGACAGTTGCACAACTGAAGGCCACTGACTTATACACTAAAATGGTAAATGTTATTTTATGTGTATATGTACATAATATATAACATACATATATCCACAATAAAAAAGTAATTCTACCAAAAAGGAAAAGAAGCAGGACCAAGTGTACTTCTACCAGAATATTCTGGCCCTGTTCAGGGGGAAAACATGGGTGGCTAAATCTCCCTTGTGAATGAACTCACGATTAAACCTCAATTAGTCTTCACCGTTAAAATCAGGTTATGTTTAGGTTAAGCTAGCAGGTAAATATTGTACATCCAGATTCTCTTAGAATCCAAATAGACAATTGCCAATTCAATGTGAACTCTTTCTTTTTTCAGAGTACACAAGACATTTTACAGGCCATTGAACACAAGCATGTGCAGTGATTGAAATATAGCAAAAAACAAAAACAAAACAAGTCCAGGACATTGTCTTTAAAAAGAGGTTAGTTTGCCTATTCTTATGTCCTGAATGGTATTGCCCAGGTTTTCTTCTAGGGTTTTTATGGTGTTAGGTCTTATGTTTAAATTTTTAATCCATCTGGAATTAATTTCTGTGTAAGGTGTAAGGAAGCGGTCCAGTTTCAACTTTCTGCACATGGCTAGCCAGTTTTCCCAACACCATTTATTAAACAGGGAATCCTTTCCCCATTGCTTGTTTCTGTCAGGTTTGTTAAAGATCAGATGGTTGTAGATGTGTGATGTTAATTCCAAGGCCTCTGTTCTGTTCCATTGGTCTATATCTCTGTTTTGGTACTAGTACCATGCTGTTTTGATTATTGTAGCCTTGTAGTATAGTTTGAAGTCAGGTAGCATGATGCCTCCAACTTTGTTCTTTTTTGCTTAGGAATGTCTTGGCCACACAGGCTTGTTTTTGGTTCCATATGAAGTTTAAGGTAACCACCTTCCCAGTTCTGTGAAGAGGTCAACGGTAGCTTGATGAGGATGGCATTGAATCTATAAATTACTTTGGGCAGTATGGCCATTTTCATGATATTACTTCTTCCTAACTATGAGCATGGAATGTTTCTCTGTTTATTTCCATCCTGTCTCATTTCCTTGAGAAGTGGTCTGTAGTTTACCTTGAAGAGGTCCTTTATAACCTTTGTTAGTTGTATTCCTAGGTATTTTATTCTCTTTGTAGCAATTGTGAATGGGAGTTTGCTTAAGATTTGGCTCTCTGTTGGTCTGTTATTGGTGTATAGGAATGCTTGTGATTTTTGCACATTGATTTTGTATCCTGAGACTTTGCTGAAGTTGCTTATCATCTTAAGGAGATTTGGGGCTGAGATGATGGAGTCTTCTAAATATACAATCATGTCTTCTGCAAATAGAGACAATTTGACTTCCTCTTTTCCTAATTGAATACCCTTTATTTCTTTTTCTTGCCTGATTGCTCTGGCTAGAACTTCCAATACTATGTTGAATAGGAGTGGTGAGAGAGGGCACCCTTGTCCAGTGCCAATTTGCAAAGGGAATGCTTCCAGTTTTTGCCCATTCAGTATGATACTGGCTGTGGGTTTGTTGTAAATAGCTTTTATTATATTGAGATACATTCCTCATGACTAAAACACCAAAAACAATGGTGACAAAAGCCAAAATAGACAAATAGGATCTAATTAAACTTAAGAGCTTCTGCACAGCAAAAGAAACAATCATTAGAGTGAATCAGCAACCAACAGAATGGGAAAAAATTTTTGCAATCCACCCGTCTGACAAAGGGCTAATATTCAGAATCCACAAAGAACTAAAACAGATTTATAAGAAAAAAACAAACCCATCCAAAAGTGGGCAAAGTATATAAACAAACACTTTCCAAAAGAAGACATTTATTTGGCCAACAGTCATATGAAAGAATACTCATCATCACTGGTCATTTGGGAAATGCAAATTAAAACCATATTGAGATACCATCTCAGGCCAGTTACAGCGGCGCGACCATTAAAAAATCTGGAGACAACAGATGCTGGGAAGGATGTGGATAATTAGGAACACTTTTGCACTGTTCGTGGGAGTGTAAATTAGTTCAACCATTGTGGAAGACATTGTGGTGATTCCTCAAGGATCTAGAAATAGAAATTCCATTTGACCCAGCAATCCCATTACTGGGTATATACCCAAAGGGTTATAAATCATTCTTTTATAAAGACACATGCACAGGTATGTTCACGGCAGCACTGTTTACAATAGAAAAGACTTGGAACCAACCCAAATGCCCATCAATGATAGACTGGATAAAGAAAATGTGATACATATACACCATGAAATCCTGTGCAGCCATAAAAAGATGAGTTTGTGTCCTTTGCAGGGACATGGATAAACCGGGATACCATTATTCTCAGCAAGCTGACACAAGAACAGAAAACCAAACACTGCATGATCTCACTCATAGGTGGGTGTTGAACAATAATAACACATGGACACTGGGAGGGGAACATCACACACTGGGGTCTGTTGAGATTGGGGGGCTGAGGGGGATAGTAGGGGGTGGGGAGGTTGGGGAGGGACAACATTGGGAGAAATGCCTGATGTAGATGACGCGGGGGGTGGAAGCAGCAAACCACGATAGCATGTGTGGACCTATGCAACAATCCTTCAAGATCTGCACATGTACTACAGAACTTAAAGTATAATTAAAAAAAAAAAAAGAGGTTAGTTTGAAACTCATCATAGGGTCAAACTCAAATAACCTGAAAAGCGTATTTCTTTTCTTCTTTTTCGTGAACAAAAGGTGCTGGGAGCAATTGTTCAGGGAATAGAAATTCTAACCTTTTGGGGCATCGAAGTTGTGCTTGATTGCTTATAGTAAAGAATTTTTAAAGACTGATTCAATCATTTGTAGCTCATTGAGAGTGAACAAACTCTGATTACAGATGGGATGGTTCCAGAATGTTAAAAATAAAAATGTCTTCTTGGGTGGGACTGGTTTCCATGTCTGTGGATATAAACCATTTAAAGGCACTCTCAGAGGGCTTATCTTTGGAGATAGCTGCCTTTGCCCACATAGGAGTTTAGCCAGGGCTTAGTTCAGCTAGCTCAGCTGGCCAATTTAAACTGAAAATGCCACACATTTTTCCCATGCTTTGTATTTTGTTACATTCCAGGTTTCCACCCCTGTCAATCATAGCCACTTCATCCGCTTTTGCACCCAGAGCCGCTGGAATGTGCTAAGTGGAGCTTGTCAGTTACCGGCTGAGCCCTGCTGCTTCTAAAGAATTCCCAGAGGGATCCCAGGAATGAATGACTATCATCTCCCTGTTTGTATAGGAACAGAATGGATGGGCTTCTCGTGAAATGACTCTCCAATGCATTCTCTTTGGGATTTTAAATTGTATTTGAGAAAGCAAAAATAAAATACAGCAGAACAATCTGGAGAAACAAGCAGGGGCTTCCTGGGAAAGTGGCTTCAGGTCCGCAGGCTGAACCCTCCTATGGCAGTGGTCAAGCAAGACACCCTGGTCGCTTCTGCTTCTTATGTGCAGAGAGTCATGATAGGGAGTGGGAGTCCCAGCGTAGGTCTGACACAGGCCTGCAAGAGTGGGGATTTTGACATTTTAAAAAATTGTTACAATGTTTTATTTAGAATGTCCCATCATTACCACCCTCACCCAAAGCCCTAATTGAGGGCTTAATTTCTGGGAATCTTTTTTTTTTTTTTCTTTTACTTTAAGTTCTGGAGTACATGTGCAGACCTTGCAGGATTGTTATATAGGTATACAAATGCCATGGTGATTTGCTGCCTCCATCCCCCTGTCACCTACATTAGGTATTTCTTCTAATGTTATCCCTCCCCAATTTCCCCACCCCCTGCCATCCTTCCCCTAGCCACCCATCCCCCAACAGACCCCAGTGTGTGTGATGCTCCCCTCCCTGTGTCCATATGTTCTCATTGTTCAACACCCACTTATAAGTGAGAACATGTGGTGCTTGGTTTTCTGTTCTTTGTCAGTTTGCTGAGAAAGATGGTTTCCAGATTCATCCACGTCCCTGCAAAGGACATGAACTCATCCTTTTTATGGCTGCATAGTATTCCATGGTGTATATGTGCCACATTTTCTTTATCCAGTCTATCATTGATGGGCATTTGGGTTGGTTCCAGGTCTTTGCTATTGTAAACA